>JAOYMR010000020.1:4057312-4070872 GCA_025802075.1 Tenebrosternarchus preto
TGCTGCACTTCCCACCTTTCCTCTGTCTATAGAGAGTTAGTGGCCAGCCTAGCTATGCTTACCCAGATGCTCTCTCTCTCTCTCTCTCTCTCTCTCTCTCTCTCTCTCTCTCTCTCTCTCTCTCTCTCAGATTCTTCCTTCTCTCTTTCCATTTGTACATCATTGTACCCCCCCCCCCCCACACACACACACTTCCCCATCTTACTCTCCATCCTTTCTCCTATGCTGGCTGACAGCCCTGGTGTAGTAAACGACTTTTTAAAAATCCATTTGCACATGTCCAGACTGAGTTATTACTGTCTTTTCACCACGTCCCCGTAATCACGCACCAGGCGGAGGAAGCACCGGCCCAGCGTAAACGCAAAACGGGGGCCTCGCTCAGTCGTCTGCTCGCTCGTCTTGGACGCCGCGTCGCTCTGCTCCAGCCGTCTGTCTTCCTTCCTTAAGCTGCTGGCGCTCCCTCCGGTGCGGCCCGGCGGTCCAAACCAAGCCCATCTCAGCAGCGCGTCAGTAACCGAGAGCGTTCCCCCTTCAACCTTAGTCGTGCTAATCTTCTGATGATGGGTCCATCAGATTTTTAGCTCCAGAACAGAATGAACTGTACAGCGAGCTGTTGAAATTTAAATCGAATCTATTCACATAATCAAAGGATGAAATTTGAACCTGCAAAAACGTGTGCATACACATACACACACATATACACACAAAAAATGCATGCCCGCATACACTTCTATGCACATTCACACACACACACACACACACACACACACACACACACACAGTGTACCACAGGGAACAGGTGCAGACCACTTTGACGGAGTGCCAGTGCTGAGAAACCCAGCCGTGTACGATGAGCATAACGGATGTTGCGGAAAATAAAGAGGAAAAGTTGTTCAAATTGCAAAATGTAAATATTGGGTTTTCCCACAATGGGAAGCAGACCACCCAAGATGCCCCCCCCCCACCACCACCACCACCACCCAACCACCCCTCCTCGCTGTCCCTCATTCCCGTCCCCCACATCTCCATCCCTGCTCCCTGTCAGTGGCCCAGGGGACAGCTTTTTGTGTGTCTTAGTGTGAGCCATCACCATGTACCTCACACACATGCACATGCATGCGCATACACACACACACACACACACACACACACACACACACTCACACAGCCAAATCTCAGTGTGCTGTGTGCCAAAGTTCAGTCATCTGATCAACTCCATTCTTTTCATCCTAAAAGTGCTGAAGAACACCAGTCTGTGGATTCTTACGTTCTTTAATTAAAATGCTCTTCTGAGAAATACGTGGGAACGTCTTTACTGAGCAGATTGCCGCTGGGTCGAAACGTTGAAAAGGTCTGAAGATTTTAGTGTTAAAAGCACATGCAGGTAAGGCACCTTCCACATGGTTAGACTTCAAAGTGACTGTTCCACCACCGGCTTGCAGACAAGTGTCAAATACTTGACTTTATTGTGCTAAATACCTTCTCAAAGACATCTGATTTTGCTCACTGACCTTTTAAATGCATAAACTGAAGTGTCTGCATCTACATGCAGAGAAGGCACTGTACAATGCACAGCTTTTCAAACCAAGCTCTGCAGACCTCCTGCATGGACTTCATTCAGTGTGATGTTACATCTTTCTTCTCACCAAATGATAGGAAGTTCGAATGCATGCGAACACTGCCAGAAGTGCCTGTAAGGCTTTCTCCCCTGTTCTCCACCATGCTGTCCACTGACTTTCACCTCCAGACATCAGAGAGTTCGTTGAATAAAATAAAACAACTGGTGCAGTTACAAAACTGGGCAGAGAAGATGATGTCATCACATCCAAGTTGCTGGATAAAGCTGTAACATTGTTATCAGTAAGGTATCAACTGGTGAAGTGCAATTCTGAAGAAAGACAGGCAACACCATTCACAGAGCGTTAAGTCTAATAAATGGGAGGTGGAAAATGTAAAGAACACAAGCTTTCCTCAGATGTTTTAAAAGGCAAACTGCAAATCCAACTCTGTCACTGAATAGGGAAAATGACATTGCAAATTAACCTGTCTAAAATATTCAAGCTCCCTCTGAAGTACTGCTTAGTAAAGCTGTTTTCTTTTTGATACTTCTTTTTCTCTTTTTTTAATGTGATTACAAAACCTTAACATGTTTACGGTTAAAAGGGATGAGGTGTGCAAAAAACTTACCTTGTGAAGATCTGCTCACGGAAGCACCGGCTGGTCGCTGGACAAAGGCTACCAGACAGAAGCCCACTAATCCAATGCTCGCGCGCATAATAGCGTATATTAACATATCACCGTGCGGCAAGATTAAAGAACCCCTTTTCCGTATCTGGCCAAGAAAAAAAACGTAAAGATTAATGGAATCAAAGCGTAAACCTTGTTCCCCGCGTTTAGAAACTGACATGCGCTGTCCTCTCCTTTATTAAGGTGAAAATGTTAGTTCAAGTGCTCGGTGTGGTGAAGGTGAGTGACTGGGTTCAGCACGAGCAGAGAAACGTAGTTCAGTGGTCATGTTCGTCTCTGACCAATTTCTATGTAAGACAGAGCATAGAAAGATAGAGCGAAGACGGAGGAAGGGGGAGGAGAGATGAAGAATCGCGCATTGCTCCCGTTCCCTCTCTCTCTCTCTCTCTCCCTCTCAACTTGCAAGGACCTTTTTTTCTAGAGGAATTCACAATCAGCCGCGGGTTGGACCGAAGTGGGGGTTGCCATGGATACGGCTTCCGTGGGCGAGAGGTCAGACGCTCTGAGACCATGTGCAATCAATGGATTTGAGCGCGGTGTGTGCGTGCGCAGAGACCCAGATACTTTTTTGTGTTCATCTTACCTAAGTGCTAAGTTTGTGTACAAACATAAATTTAGACGGAAAAAACATATCTACGTCAAGTTCATAAAACTTTTTTATTCATCTAAGTCTAATTATACAATTACTCTCAATTTAGACGTTTTTTTTTTTTCGTTTATGGACAAAATTGTCTTTTTTCATGACCTACTGCTCTCGAACGAAAGACAACCCGCACTGCATCTCTTTGATTATGTAATACCATATTTGTTTAAAGAGGAGAGAAAATCGTGCCCTTACACGTCTGAGCAGACATACAAATGATTAACCGTTCTAAAAAAGGCAATTAACCGTAACAGCAATTAAAAGGCATGCCTGAGTGATGGTGTCATCCGTCTGCCACTTCTGCTGAACGCGCGTGTCGCCACCTTTGGGCGGGGGCTGTGATGGCTACGGGGAGCGGATCGCCAAACTCCTCGTGCATCCGACCCCTGTTGGTTGGTCTCAGAGGCCCGTCCTACCACGACTCCTCTGTTCAGGGTGTTGTGGAAAAAAGAAACCAAGTGTCCATGTAGTATATTTTATTAATATTCGGGTGAAATGTAACCGCTAAACCAGAAGTCTTCAAATCTGGACTTCAAATTCAAATCCGATTCTATATTTTGTAATCCCTAGTAGTTTACTGAATTAATAATGTAAAATATTGGCTACTTTGTCATCACACCTGACTCCAAAGGTAATTGGAACGCTTCAAATCTGTAGAACCTGGACACTGAGACTCTGCGATTTGAATTCCTCTGTACTAAACCATAGCAAGTATATATTTATACTCAATGCAAGCAAATTACATAGTGAATAAATATTGCTCATAACTACTGTTCTATGTCAAGTTTTAAAATCAGTCCTATCTCATTTGTGGTTCTTAAAACGCAGCGTTCTTAGTGGAAGAATTCTGGGCGGTCTCGAAACGTCCTCCTGGCTTGCTATTAAAAGTCTTGGTCGTCTGTGAAGCTCAGTGAAACAGAGCAGGTGCGAACAAGCTCCAGCCTGCAGCCCACAGTGCGTCGGTGTTTTCATTAGACTAATTCATGTTCGATTCGCTCGGCTTCCTCTTTTCTTACCCGACCCGTAGATCGTGTGTGGCATGTTGTGTTATAACCGCGAGCGGAGCTGCGACTTGCCGTGATCCGCGCGGCCTGGCAGAGAAACGTCTTGTGTGAAAGCAGCCGCAACCGACAACAGCTGGACGAAAAAAAAAAGATGACATGACTGGACTGTATGGCTTCATTTAGAGGCTTTTCTCTGCAGTGTTGCTTTGATACCAAACCTGGTACCAGTCCCAAGCCAGCTGCCTGATTCCACGACGGGCTACCACGCCAGACTTGTCCTTTGGAAAATTAGCCTATTTCATACTTTGTACTTACCAGTGCCTATCTTTGCTGTGTTGTGTGCTTACTGGTGCAAGTGGGTAAAGGCATGTAAATGGAAGCCAGTTCGACAGCTGCTGACACAGGCCAGCAAATTATTGTTTACAGATATTTCAATATAATCTCTAGTCTACAATGGCCCGCACTAATGCTTCGAGTAGACCACCCAGAGAAAAGGATGTTCCGAATTTGTGATGGTCAAACAAGTTTTAATTCTTTTTCTCTTGTTCATCCTAGATTTTCCCACACTGATCTAATGGATGGTCTTCTCAATGGGCAAGTGTACAGCAAGTAAATTGCATTTCTCTTTCTCAGATCAAGGTATACCTGCAATCTGGATGTCCAGCATAGCGAACTATATAAATAAAATAAATTACTGCCTTGATTTCTTTCTTTTTTTCTTTCTTTTTTGAGCCTCTTCCAATTTTTGTAAGATCGCTTTGGTAAATAACGTATAGTGACCTCTAGAGGTGAAGTGGAACATTTACCATCAAATAAAGAAATGAAGGGATGAACAGTTTACCACAAACAAGCGGCTGTTTTTAATTGGAATGACGATCTGAATTATTTAAAAACAAGAAGAAAAGAAGCCGTGTGAGTTCTAGTGAGACCTATAACGAGCCATCTCTGCGGTGACGGCACAGGCTGCGTACTGCACCCAAATGCGTGTGATGGGTCAGAGTGTACTGATAACCATCACAGGCACGATGTCACCTCATCAGCCTTCACCCTTTAATTGATGCGGGTTTGTTTTCTGATCCACTTTTTTTTGGGGGGGGGGGCTGGACCGAAAGATCCTTGCCCTGATGTAATCCTGATTGTGTCTGGGTGGCCCATGCTCTCTGAGAGCAGGAGACAGAGGGATTAAAGCTGCTCGGACCAGTGGCCGGTGCCCAGCCCGCCCTCGTAATCTCCAGCTGTGTCTAAAGCCCTCTCTCCTCTCCTTGATTTTGATGCTGGTGGGGTATTGCAGATAAGTCTGTAATCTCTGTCCCAAGGGACTGAATGAAAAGAGAATTAAAACTCATGCGATGTGAAATAACGATTTACTTATGTAGGTAATCAGAGATGCGTGCGTGCATGTGTGTGGGGAGGAGGGTGGGGGCTGATGTAGTTTTGGACAACAGAGAGAAAGGAAACAGCTCACTGCTCCTCTTCCACTAAAGAGCAAGTCAGCCTGAGAGCAGAATGTCTACCTGAGTGAAACGCAGAGCCAGAGCTGCTGACCTGCAGTTTCCTTTGTGACCTGTGACTCAGGCCGTGAAGGTCTCTTCCCTCTAGTCTGCGCTTGCCAGCAGTTCGGTGTGAGCAGGACACATGCAGGATGGAACGGCAGCAATAACGCGAAGATGATTATGCACACTTCCTGCATCTTCCAACCCTGAAACAAACCGCATGCTCTTGGACTTTCACTTCTATGTCCAGATTTTTCATGGACAAAATCTTTTAGTGAATTCCTTGTGTAGTGCAGATCATGACACAAGTCCTTCTATTCTGTATAATGTCCTGTATCTCAAATAGAAAGTCTTTTCAGATGCTCCCCACAGTCTTGAAGCCCAAATGTCTTGCACAACTTTCTCAACACAAACTTAACATCAAATGCAGAAACATAATTAAGTAGCTCATTGTCTCCTGGACCATCTTCAGATCTCAGTGTGATGTTAGAGGAGAACAAGTATTGTAAACTTAACATGGCAACATTCAAGAGCTAAACAGTGCCAAAAAAAACAGTTATGCCCTAAAATGGTCATTCATACTTCCACATGTCAGGAAGCAAAAAAAAAAGAAAAAAAGACAGACAAATAAGCACCACATCTCATGAATGCCATCTGCACCATCATCTCCACAAGCATGCAGATCCATTTGGGAATCAATGTATTGCCCAGTGGGGGTTATTAAGGTGACTGCTGGCGAGCCGCAAGTGTTTGCTGATTGTTTATACGGAGTTAGTCAGAAAAGACCCCATGCAGAGGAGCTGGAAGGAGCAGCTGCGAGACATAAACCACATCGATGGCCCGCTTGTGTTACTCATCCTCCTCCTGGTGTGTGGGCCCGGAGCCTGCGGTCAGAGCACGGTAGGGTGTCGCAATAAGATGTGCTCGGCCAAACGTGTCACTTCCTCTTACTAAAGGGGGCGAAGCCAGAGAGGGAGCACTAAGTGTGCCAGGTTAGTGCAGGATTCCAGAGTTCTTACGACCATCAAGCTAACTGTTAGTCATTTATGATTTTAACAACCCAGCACCCACCTGCTGTTTTATATGTAATATTTAACATTATCTGTCTATTTATATATGCGTCATATAATGATGCATATTTTACTTGTACACAGACGGATTAATGGAATGGAACCTGAGATATGGATCAATTTCTGTATTTATGTAAAGGGTAAAAATGCTTTCCTTGTTCTTCAACCAGAGAGTATGGAATGTGGTGAAAAGTAAAGAAACATACTGGTATTCAGGATGTTTAAATCAGCTTTCAGTGCATGCATATTTACTAGTGTTGCACACACACATCCACTAGAGGGCACCACAAATCAGGGAAACCTTTCAGCATGACTGTGTGCAATTGACCAATGTCATTGAAATTCAGCATGACTTTGTGTCATCTGACACTTTTAACAACACTGAACAGATCGTTCCATATAGCAACCCACACCATATTTTAAATAACTCAGGATTAGCATTCTGTCTCTCTAGTATCCTAAGAAGCATCAATAATCACTGGTGACATCTAAGAAAAAGGTCATTTAAAAGGGCCAAGACATTGTTTGGCATTCTAAATATTTGGCATTCTACTCCATTTGTTCCAAACACATATTCCATCCTAAAGATTGCATAGTTTGAGGAGTTAGCGAGACCTGCTTCAAGGGCAAAGGAAAGCAGCACAATTTTACACAACTGGTATTATACCTGAGGTTTAAGATTGAGGGTGTGTCATGTTTGTGATACTCGGATTATGTGAAAATGAATGAGCCCTATAAGAGATCATACACCTCGAATGCACAAACTTCGAATTACAAAGAGCACAAGAGGTCATGTTACACAAGATATACACAAACCCATGAGGGACCGGTGCCTAATATCAGGTCTGACTGGTTTCTGCAGGATTACGATTAGAATCTGCTGAAGCTACGAGAAGAACTCACAGCATGGCCAGTACTGTGCCGACACGAAAAACATGGATTTGCATCATCTGGAGAGCATGACGACAGCTGTATGTGCGTCAGAGTCTGAACAGGCTGGAGACTTAGATGAATCAGGACCTCTGCAGACACGTACATGAAATGCCCCGCCCCATTCACATCTGTGGAGGAATTCACAAAGCCTGATCTCAGGTCAGGTGAATGGCAGCCATGAGTATGAATTCTTCACCCAGATTGGCACTCTGCAGGTATTTTGTGAATAAAGACCAAGATTCAAAGAGACCTTTTTTGGTCTACCAATCACATCTCTGCACAGGGAATGTATACATCTCACCTGATCACACCCACGTGATGCAAAGTTAAAACCATAATAGCACAATAAATACAACACAAGGTCACAGCATGTACAACTCATGGAAGAGGTGTCAGTGTCAATATAATGACTGTCAATATAATCAAGAACAACTTTATTTATAAATTTGTGTCAATAAATTTTACTTTTATCTTCAAACATGAAAAGTGCTGTCCAAAAGAGACTAATAAAATATCATCTGTGACCCTGAACAATCTCATTATGGTAATAGGAAATTCATAAATCAAATACACAACTAATTGAATATCAGTTATCAGTATGAAGGAGGTGATGGCGGTGAAAACAGTGTTCAGACTGAGAGATTTGGTCTCTATCCAGCATGGATTCCAATACACTCCAATGAGCACACCTGTCCACTAGATTACAGCAAGATTATTTGGGCATTCTGTCACTGCACACTTTGTAAGGTTCTATTTGTCATGTGGCTCAGCTTTTCCACTATATGAAACAAGCAGAGATGCTTGGTCTGGGTAATGTAACTAATACCTGCTAATGCTTATTACACTTAGTTTTTTTTTTTTTTTACTGAAACAATGAAAGAACTCTAACAGGGATATCCATTATACAATTTTACAACAAAGCCTCCTGTCAGAATATTGTGTAAACACTCCATAACACACAACAGTCTTAGATCCATTATCTGGTATAAACTCGCGATCACTACTGATCTTTCCTACATATTCCCTTCTTCACCAAAGACAGACCTTCACTAGAGCAAAGATGATCTGCAAGCTGAATGTTCATAAGATTACATACTATTTTTATGTTTCCAGTCTTTTTCTCAGAAAGTTAAAGGTAAACTCTGGTCACAGATCAGCATGTATTTTCTGAAATATGTATAATATTGGTCAATAAGTGCATGTGCAGTTTGTTGGGGATTAGCATATTGAACCTCAGTCTCGTATCAGTCCCAGCTTCCTCAGGGCTTGCTTGCGGTCTTCTCCATTCTTGCTCTGTGGGGAGATGACCACACTGATGCCGTGTGTGCGGGAGGGCTTCTGGACATCCATGCCCAGCTGCATATTTGATGGCAGGGTGCACGACTGCAGGGACCTCCTGATCTTTGGTTCAGAGTTTGAATCAGAAGGTAGCTGATGGATGCTCAAGTCTTTCAAACTTCCTGTAGAAGCAGGTCGAGACCAGTTCCGTCGTAGTTGTCCAGGTGAGAGTTCCACGGTGGCTTTCTCTGCAGTCTTCTCCTGACCTTTTATGGCAGAGGACTGTTCGACTGTTTGACTGTGACCCATTCCTGACTGCTCCAAGGATGCGGATTTGAACTCAAACACTCTTGAACTTGACCCCCTTGGGATTACCGGACTTTGTCGTCCTCCTTTTTCTGAGGGTGGAGAAGGTAAGGACAAAACTGTTTTTCCTGGTGCCTCCACCACTTCTGCAGCAGGCGGTGCTGCATTGATGCCTGTGCTGACAGGCACTGGTGTAGGGACCTTTTGTGGTGGACCGATCTGAGCCCTGCCATCTTCCTCATCACCCTTCAGTAAGCCCAGTTTCTTCAGGGCCTCGGTGTGAACCTTCTGCAGATTCATAGTGCGATCACTGGTCGGAACAAGTGAATGAGAAGGCCCAGAGTCTTTGTGACTTTTCATGATGATACTGGAAGGGAATTTCTTTGGTTTGGGTGCCACAGCTGGTGGGCTTTTGGGCTCACCATGTTCTGCAGTGGCATGGCAGATATATGGAGAAGATGGGGGAGAGCCAGATTGGTCTGACCCCTTCTGGGCTATTTCAGGGGTTTTCTTCATTGAAGCCTTTTTACGCAATTTGTCTAGCTCGCCTGGGGACAGCAGACCTCCGGGAGATGCACTCGCTATGCCGAGAGGTTTGCCGTCATTAACCTGCTTGCCAAAACCTGGAGGAGGGGCGATCTCTGTATTGTCTGGTGGTGGCTGTGACTGGGGTTGTTGAGGTAGAGGCTGGGGTTGAGATTGTGGTTTGGGATGTGTGTGAGGTTGGGCTGGCTCATCCATAAAGTCTGAGGGTGGAGGAATCAAATCCATTAGCATCTCGGGTGTAGCAACCTTGTGTTGACAATCTGGCCTTGGGTCCAGCTGGATCTTAGGAGAGCTTTCTTTGGCTTTAGGCTGAATGGAAATGCCATCTTTTGCTGGAGGCTCAGGTATGAAAGAAGGTGGCAGCTCAGCTAACTGCTTTGGTGGCTCAGAAGTTGGTTTAGGAGTTCCTGGATATTGTGGTGATGAAGCAGGTTTTATAGCATTATGTATGGCTGATGGATGGTAAGAGTTTATTGCAGAGGCATTAGGTTCATTAGGTTCATTAGGTTCATTAGCTGTTTTTTGTTCAAGTGTGCCTGACTCAGTTTTTTTCAGAAATTTTGCACTGCCATTGGCGAAAATTAATGGAGTAGGTACAAGCAGACTGTGAGGTCTTAGGTTGTTTCCCAACACTCTGCTGGAATCATTATGGATTGTCAGCTCTGAAACACACAAAAATACACAATAAATAATATATTTAAGGTTCACGCTAAAATGTAATGTTCTTCAACTAAGATTACACAAACACAACTAACAAAAAGCCAACTTATGAGAACATATTTCCTGGCCTGACTGCACGTAACTGGATATAAAATGCACCGTGTTGTGGTCCCCAAACTCTGTTGGTACTCACCCTCTAGTTTGGTTGGGCTAGCAGAGCCAAGTTGACCTATTCCAGTGTCCAGCATGTGAGGTGGCCAGCTTGGTTCATCGGTGGACAGGCCGCTGTCGTCTTCTGTCTCCAAGGACTCAATGGTCTCCTCCAGGAACATGAGGCAGGCGCGCTCTTCGGCAGAGAGGTGCTCCATACTATCGTCACTCTATCACATTGCACAGTGAAAGAAAACACAAGTAACAAATTGTTGGCAAAGGGCATTTACTGTGCAGCAGAACATAGTAGCATCACTGTTCAGTACTGAGGGTCCTGGATAATTTTTGCTTTATTTTCATAATATAAAGGTTCATGTTTGAAAACGTTAATAGTTTAGTTTCACAAGAGTGACAACCTTTACTATGTCTACAATATGGAATAAAGGCATGCTTATTGCTATTTCAAAGTAATAATTTACATAAACCATCGAATTCAAAATCCATGCTTTCTACAACACTTTGTGCTTTGCAGATCAGAAGATCATTGCATCTGTTAAGCACTTTCTAAGTTTCTATTTTCCTCTGTGAATCAGAGGCCCAACTCAGTGTTTAGGATTTTTGTTTTGACTTTGTTTTGCTGTGTAATTTCCTGTGTGGATTCAAGGAAGAACAGGAAAACCCAATAGAGACTGAGGGGCAGATCAAAAAGCCTGATGTCTGCCTTAAAATACTTCCCTGAGGAAAGGGCAAACTAATCGACTCTGCACAGTTCCACCTCTCAGCTCGCCTTTACAGTGCACCAAGACAACTTGGCTCATAGCCTGGCTGGCTGTTGGACTGATTTACACCAATCTCAGAATTACCTAAATCAAACCAACAGCGGTGTGAGTTTTGCTGATATCATCTGGCTTCAGAAAATATGTGTGCCAGTAAAGTTGAAGAGGACTGCAGCTATTCAGGGCATGAATGAAAACTGAGATTAGTGAATGCTATGTACAAATAATAGAATGTGGTCAGATAGAGACAGAGAAAAAGGAGGAAGGTAGAACTGAGGGGAATATATATACATATATAACACTTAAATAGCATTTGATATATATATATTGTAATGTGAGGAGCACTTAGCACTATCAAAGTGAGCTAGGATGCCGAGTTTTGGGAAAATTAAGGCAGATATGAAGATAACGATCAATGAACCGCCCCAAGGAACAGGACTGAAGAACCAGGAATCACAGCTACCAGAGCAGCCAGGGGAGCACCTCCTCCTCAAGGAAGGGCCGGCCCACGGCAACCCGCAGGCCAAGCCTACACCACTTTCCCCTAGACTGGGGAAGTCACCGAAGGCACACAGACAGGGACGGACACAGTGACAGGAACACTGATGGGAACTGGGATGGACATAAATGGGAACAAGGGGCCAAACACAAAGACAGTTACAGACAAGCGCACAGGGACGGTATTGGGGACGCCGCCAAAGTGGCATGCACTCCACCCTCCTCTGCCCCACTTGCCAGTTAGGGGCCAGCACATGCGAGTCCTGGCAGGATTCTTTGGAGGATGCTCCAGCTCCTCCACCTCTCTGTCCGACTCTGCCACCTCAAAGTCGGGGAACCGCCCAGCCTCCAGGTGGCGTTTGTCAGCTTTAGGGAGGCGCTTGCAGGGAGGGGGCTCAGGCAGGAACCCTTCCTTCTCTACGTCCATCCATGAGGCAGAGGAGCGCAGGACATTGGTGGCCCCTACTGTGTCCGTATCACTCGTCTCCTCCTCCGTCTCCTTCTCCTCCACGGGGGGCTCTAGGGAGAGGCGGGACCCCTGGTCTTCAGCCCACGCTTGGAGCAAGACCAAAAAAGATAGGGTCCTCCCTTCTATCCATGTAGGGGTGCCCACCAACATGGGGGTCATTAGGCCAACGGTGGAAGAGGAGTACGCATGAGGTCCCCTGCCTCATGCAAAAACTCTGCCAAGTGCTCTTCCAGCCAGAGGCTCCCTCTGCAGGGACAGGAAACCCCAGAGCGGAGAACAGAGCAAGAGGTTTGGGGCCAGAAGAGCTCAACGTAGCATTTCCCCTTCTTCCTACCTCATTTTCCCTTGGGCATCCCAGGTGGTTGGACTTTCTGTAACGTGAGCAGTGCTCAACACTAACAATTGCGAGCTTCAGGAAATCAGAGGCATTTATTTTCAACAACTAAGATAACGATCAACGTGACAACAGGCATGACCAACAAGCGGTGACACACACATGCTTATATACTCACACGCTAGACAAGACACGGGTGAAACGGATAACAATAAGACGTACATTTAGACAACACGCCCATGACACACACACACACACACACAAGACACAAATACACTTGCATAACATACACGTAACATGGACCTACACACACAGAGACATGCCCACACAAACACGGGACTAGGGAGGAGTCGAGGGTGGCCACCGTGACACACACACACACACACACACACACTTGTATGTTCTATTACTGATATTTGATTCCAGTTTCCAGATTATAATGAATCCAAAGGCAAATGCCTTTTGAACACTTGATGAGCAAGTCAATAGTATTGGATTAAATATGCCAATTACTATTGTGCCCTTAGTATTAAATCAGCCTCAGGTTACTCTAGGGTTGGACTTTGCACTTAGGCAAAGAAAGTTGCTTTGGGCAAGAAATGTCAAGCCACTGACTAAATGTAATCAAAGACTGATGAGATGTTTTATGTGTGCAATGTGCCCTGCGTGACTGAAAAGTACACATTTCCTTAATAAGGGCACAAAACGCACGCCTTTTAACAATACTAAAATGTTTATTCATATGGTCTGCGAAAACCAGATCCCTCGGCTCCTTCAGTTTACATTTTCAAGAAAGTTTGTTACTTAACCGAGTCTAGGCCATTTCCTTAAGACATCACTCTGATACTGTAATGGTTCAAAATCGTGTTAAATGTGAAGGGAGGGGTTGGTACTCACAAAGCCAGAGTTGATGCTGACCATGCTGTCACTGCTGCTGCCACTGTTCATGCTGGTACTACATGGCCCTGTGGCACACGCTGGCATCACATGTGTTGAGGCAACGGCAACCCTCACAGAGGCAGCAGCACCTCTGCCGGGGGGGGGGGGGGGGGGGGGGGGGCAAAAAACGGGCCACGTTTGAAAAAAATGGCATTTTAATTGGTGTGTGGTAAAATTGAGGGGGTTTTGGTGTCAAGGCGTAATAACACAAGAA
>JAOYMR010000020.1:4077404-4104759 GCA_025802075.1 Tenebrosternarchus preto
CCCCCCCCCCCCCCCCCCCCCCCCCCCCCCCCCCCCCCCCCCCCCCCCCCCCCCCCCCCCCCCCCCCCCCCATCCTCCTCTGGCTGACACCACAGTAATAATAATGAAAATCACAATCCAAGAAACATTGTAGGGATAAAGAACAAAGATATAAAAAAACACAGGAAAGAGTGGTTCAGAGGGAATGGACTACTCAGAACTGCAGCATGAAACTGGCGAGTTTTAAAGGTCAGGCTTATATGGACGACCGAGAGACAGGTGTGTATGATGAGCTTGTATCCATGGAAACAGATCAAAGCTTTGGGGATGCGGACTTCAGTTGTCTGGTTGAGGTATTAATTTCACTGCTCTTTTTACCCAGATGGTAGTAACTGCACTAACAAACCTATGCACTAGAAGCCATACACACACTCATAGAGTCATGAAGCAGAAACCTTACATCATCACAGGCAGAAGAGGGATATTAAAGCATATCTGGTCTCTCTACGTTTAGTTTCAGTCTTTTCTTTTTGGAAGAAAAAGATTCATGTTTCCATTACTGTTTTATAATGTTAAAGTGTGGAACCACACCTTTGTAGAGTCTTTGGTATGCACTAACTGACAGGAGTCATTTGGTGCTCAGTTGGTCTACTCCCTGTGATGACCTGGGTTTGTTTTTCTGCTGTTAACAACGGCACGGATTAATTAACACCACCCGGTTAAAACCAATTATCCATTCCCTATTTGGAGCTCGAGCAGTGTTTTCGTTTAGATGAGGATCAGACTGCATCCTAACACCAGGCCTGTTTAAGCTCGTTTTAGAACACTTGCCTAGCAAAGCGTCATATTAAATGGAGTCATTTGAAAGCGCTGCACGAGAAATCATCTTTCAATGCAGACCTGACCCCAGGTCAGTACGGCCAGCTCTTTCCTGCCTTCCGCTTTCCGGCATAATGATGCTGCGTTTCCCACTGGACATCCATGCGATAGAGTCAGCTGCACTTAAGCAAATTCCCATTTTGGTGTGTTCGGAACAGATCGCACACGCTTACACCCACACACAACCTTGTGACACACACACAAACGACCCGTTTTTTTTTGCCGCTGATCAGTTTTGTATGATGGAAAGTTATAATGAGTTGAACGATGTTTTTTTGTGTGTGAACCAGGACAAAAACGTCAATGATTGTTCTAAAAGAGCTGGACCATGAGATGTATAAATGACCTTATATAAAGCTTTTAAACATGTCAAAATGTGCCTTGAAGTTTCTACTACTTTTACCAGTGCTTGATGCAGGTATGCCGAACATCCGTCGTGCAGCATGTTCCTCGAAGGAATACGTTCCCTCGTCGGTGCCTCTCCTGCTCTAACTAACACAAAGTGCAGACACAAAGTGTGTCGAAGTGGGGAGACCACAGAAATATGAGCTCCCAAGGCCGAGGACCACCGCTCTACGCTACAAAGCAGGGAACCGGCGAGCATGTACAAAGAAACGTCACTGCATCAACAAAGACGAAGCGTATAGTTCTACTGAACGAAGACGCCCTTCACCGGCAAATCAAAACGTGAGCGCCTTCTGGAGTGATTCAGAAGGTTATATAGAAAAAACATAGCCTACAACTTTAGGTAAACTGTAACTGAAAATGTCAGTGTCCAGAAAAGACGCACTTTTCTTACGATTTTTTATGACAGTTTGGTTTTTTTTTTGGCCGCTACCGTCCTGTTCCACTGGTCCGCGTACGCCCAGTTCTCGGGAGTCAGCGTTCCAGTGTTTGGTTGCTATGTGCGATGGGCGGTTTCTCTGCACTGGCTTTGTGGTGATCGGCTGAGAGCGGCGACTGTCCAACGCCCCAGATAGGGAAAATAAACAAGTTTAATGAGAGAAAGATGGGCCTCAGGGTTAGCCTGGCTAAATCAATGCATCGTGCGGGCAATGATTCTTTGAAAACCTACTTGTGATGTCGGGTGCGTAATAAAAGAAACCGTTTCAAATAACAGCAGGTTCCCTTTAGAGGAGGAGTTTGTTTGTGAGTTCCTGGCATGCTTTCTCATCCTTCCCACACCCCGCATTCCTGGGTCAGGTGGCACCCACTGCTGTAGCAGAGAGTTAACTGATTGTTCATTCTGAACTGTGTGATTAATTTACATAAAGCCCAAGCACCTGTGTAACACCCAAGGTCCTTAAGGAAAAACCTGGAGCGAGACATTACAGGACAGGAAGTGTCCTGACAAGGTAATGCAGGAAGTCAGATGGAGCACTGTGACATCACTGAGACAGGGAAGCTTTTGGCCGGAGTAGGAGTGAATTTCGCCTTTTGTCATTCTCTGGTGCACTCTGGTTTTCCCCTCCAAGAACCTGTATGGTACATCTTAATTCTGTCGCCTCTGGAGTGACTGATTGACCAGTTAAGTCCTCAAACTGCCATGAACTGTGAAAGTTGCTAATAGGAGCAGTGCTGTGTTTATCCCAGACTGGGGGTTTAGAAACCTGCGACCCTCCTGGGTGTTTGTGTTCAACAGGATGAGCCTGAGTCTGTCTCTGTGTCCCCAAGACTGTGGTGTGGTGCTGAGGAAGATATGTCAGTAATTCAGTAATGCAGCCGATCTCTGGGAAAACAAGAGGGGATTGAGTTGGTTGTTTTCTACGGCATTCCTTTCCCCGTGAAACAGACAGAGGGAAGGAAGCTGGTCCAGGTCATGGGGGCATCATGCTGTGGGGGTGACATGGTGATGAAAAGTGACGTTTGTGGCTGAAAGTTAAGCTTGGGCCTGAGTCAGATGCTTTTATATGACATGTTGGGATTTTGTTAGTGATTTTATTGACAACAGGAAGGTGGCCAAGGGTATATATAAGAGTCAGCAGGGTGTGTGTGTGTGTGTGTGTGTGTGTGTGTGTGTGAGTAAAATATGTAACATGAGCCAGGGTATGTTGAGCAAGAGCAGTAGGGGTGGGAGTTACAGTTGGACAATTTGCGAAGATCGTCTTTGCTACACACGACTTTACTCCTCTCTCTCTCTCACAAACACACACACACACACACACACTTTATAGAAGCTCTCACTCCATTTCTCCCACAGAGAAACTCCAGCACTATCTCAGACACAACTACATGCCCACATGCACGCAAACAACCTCCAATCATAACAGCCTTGCCCAGGACAGCAGCAGCGCGGCCCGGTCGAAGGTAAGTCGGTCTCTTGGCTTCCGGAGCGTTCTCCAGGGAAGGTGCCCGTGCTCGGGGGAAGATGGCACTGACTGGGGCCCTCCAGTGCTCCCTGCTCTGGCTGGTTGCGGCTGCAGCGGTCGGCCATCTCACCCAGGAGCAGATGGACTCTATAGTGGATCTGCACAACATGTACCGGGGGTCCGTGCAACCTGAGGCTGCCGACATGACACGCATGGTAGGTACCTTCAGGCATCCGCTGTAAGCTGTCCAGACGTAGGCTTTACGAGGTTGAGGGGGGGAGGGGCGTGTGGCTGCGTTGAAGTTAGATCGTGTGACTTTAGTTTTTAAATAGACCGCTATGTTTGTCTAAAGAAAATGGAACATACCTAATATGTATGTTGTACAAAATCTAAATGCAACACACATATTTGCCATTGAATGTTTGTCAGTTTGACATTTTATGTTTAACACCATCAGTGAACATGTGGATATATTTGTCGCGGTGGAAATGTGTGCTATGTTAAGCAAGCAGCATAACCAATAAAAATCATGGTTTGGGTGCCTTCTGCAGCTGTTTCGAAAGGCACACTACACCATGCAGTTAACAACAAGGGACAGGCAAAGCAAAAATGCTGTAGGCAAAGAACATACTGTGGAGGGCCATAAATATTTGCACTGTACCAGGCAGGAACTACAGTCTCATTTGACATTCAGGATTGCTAAATTCCTTTAAAAACTGTAGTCATAACAGAAATAACTAAAGTATGGGGAGGACAAGGATCTAAACTTGACTGAACATGACTATGAGTGGTGTAACACATCTGTTAACAACACTGAGAAGGGTTAATCAGTACCGTTCATTGTGGTTATGTAACATACTAAACTGCCTTTTGTTTCAAATGTTGGGGGATTTCTGCTGAAGATGCAGCTGTGTTGGTGTTGTGCTGTGCATACTGGGTGTGTGGATTTGGAGAGAACGATTCTCTGTGGGTGTTGGATGGAGACTGACTGTGTGCAAAACGTAATGCAATAAGTGAATGTAAGCACACAGAGGAATGTAATCTGCATCCCTCCCTCCCTGGAACACAGCCATCCCCGTGAGTTTATGTGTGTGAGGGAGAGAAAGAAAATAAGTTCAAATCCCATGTGGTCATCCTATCCTGCTAGTTTTAAAGGTGAAATCCCATGCATGCCTTTGTGCTTTCGCTTATTTAGCAGTACATTGAGTAGAAATGTGAAAGTGTATGTAATTGTACACTTCTGTCTTTAGAGCATGAATGCAGCTCATGGGTTTGCCTCAGTTATGAGTCTGATCATTTACTGTTATAAATCTTTACCACTAAAGTTAAATTAAATGGGTAAAATCAAGAGCCCTGCCAACCAACATTTTCATTTCAAACTAATTTAAAATAGTCATTTATATATTTACATAGAATTGATACAGATATTATATTGGCATGCAGCCTGGGGCAGCATATAGTCACAGTAATGGAGTGTTGATCCTGTGTTGGTGCTCATCCAGACATGGAGTGAAGAAGCCAGTTTGGTGGCAGAAAAACATGCATCACAGTGCATCTGGGAACACAACCCTGATGTGCAGAACATCTTGGGCGAGAACCTCTTCATCACCTCTGGACTCCTCAATATCAGCATGGCTATGTTTGACTGGTAGGTGTTATGACCCTCACTCACCTTCAAACATTGCAGGAGACGATCAGTTCTCCGAGGCCAAACCGAAGCTTCTGGATGACCCATTCGAATGGCTGCTGGGTTGGTTGGCTCAGGGACTTATGGTTGTACATGTAACTTTGTATTCCAGTATCAGTGGATATCACTTTTGGTTAAGTATGTCAGCCTGAATCGCATGTGAATCAGTGTTTCTGTTGTGGATACTTTGGTTTTCTTTCATGGTTCTCTTGTCTATCCAGGTTTAAGGAATATGAGGATTATGACTATGATGATAACCAGTGTTCCGACTTTAAACTCTGTCGGCACTACACACAGGTGAGTGATAGCATTTCTTATTTGTGTATGGAAATCTGATGATATTCCTAATTAGTAACTGCAGTCTACTGTAGCAGGACAGTAGAGATATTTAAACAATGTAGTGAAATACAAAAGGTTTCCAAAGAAACAGTACTTTTCAGACAGAGGTCCTTCACGAGATGTGCAAGGAAAGTGCACCCATTTAATCAAAAGTGCCAGAATTATCATGTAGCATATTGTTTTGGCTTTCTCTGACTAATCAATGTATTACTCTATAGTGGAACCTAATATGCTTTCATACATTTCACAGACTGATGTACTGTGTCTGTTTCAGATGGTGTGGGCAAAGACGACTAGTGTTGGGTGTGCTGCACACTTCTGCGAGAACGTTCTGGGTCTCACCTTTATAAATTCCACTCTTCTAGTCTGCAATTATTTCCCTCGGTAAGTCTGTGCTTACAACACACCACACAAACTTGTATCAAGCGTCCTGCTCTGTACAATGCTCTACAATATACTGTAACAATTGCTACAATACAATTGTAACCATAGCAACCATTATTATATAACCATTCATTATAACCATTGTGTTGTGTTGTGATGAAACAGCAAATATGCATGTACAGTACTCAGTGTCAATATCTTCAATGCTACTGGTATTAAATCGAGATATACGCTCACTAAGCTGTCTCTCTCATCTAGAGGCAATGTAATGGGACACAAACCATATCAGGCAGGAGAACAATGTTCCCAGTGCCCAGAAGATCGGACAATATGTGTGGAGAGGACCTGTGGTAAGACAAGCAACGACTTGTTAACCAATCACATGTTCACCAACAAACTTAACAGAAAATATTTTAGCACAAACCAATAATCTCGGATGAACAGTCTCTCGGCCCAAGTTTACAGGTCCTACGCTTAATGCCGAGTTCACACTAGACGATTTTAGCCTCGCCGACAGGTTTGGAGGTCGTTGAGAAAAACTCCAGATCGAAGGCAAATCGGCGTTCACTCGGAACTCAAAAATCGTCTCGTTCGCTTTGTGTGAATTCACACTATTAATTCAATTAATTAATTAATGTCAAATACGCGATACGAGATGCTAGTTAATGCAGTGCAATTCTCATGTTTTAATGACTCTCAAAATGTTTGGAAGCACGTTATGTGTTGAACTCTTCAGAATCAAATCCCCAGAAAAAAACAGATCTCTCTGTCCTAACACACCAGGTGACAAATGCGCCCTGAGAAAAATGTTACGCCCTAGATCCGAAATTAGACCTTTCCTATGGATATTCTATAGTACCACTGAAAACAAATTCCCTATGGTGCACTAGCCTTCAACTACTGAATTTTGCTGCCTGCACTGTAAAATAATATCTTGCAGTCTTTTTTGGCTCCTGTTATTTGGGGAGGGTTCCCAGATGGCCAGACATGATGCATTTCCTTAATAAATTAGCCTGATCTGATTAAATATGGATAGAGATTCTCATAATGTTTACACACACTGTGCACTTTCACATGGGACGATACGATAGCTTGTCATTGTAAACAACGCCTATAAACACTGAAAGTTACTGACATGAACATAGACTTCCATCTACATGAGTCTTCATGTTCTAAATCCCATTACAGCTACCTGGGAGACAGCCGATAAACAATGACTTGTTATTCTCACAAGACTCACAGAAATTCTATTTGGACAGAGCACGTTATCTGTTCGCTGTCATATTCTTTGACATTTTCTATATAAACTAATACTTTACCACCAAAAGGTTAATTAACAGTTTTAGTGACGCGCGCACAGGACTGACCACACGATCCACTTCTTTTAAGTCCGCCGACACAGATGAGTGGAAAATCGCCAGCTCTGTCATCCACTATAATATAAAAGTGGCTAAACATGAACATGGCAAATGTGGAAGTACAGTTCAACACTACTAAAACGCATGTCCGTATATAACAGACACCACGAACGCCACCACCTCGCTCGCGGACGAGCTAAACACTCTTTACGCTCGTTTTAAGACGAATCACGCCGACCCCCAAAAGAGGCTTAGACCCAGCTGGGGAAAAGGCAATCGAGGTCTCTGTGGCTAGTGTGCGCAGACCCATTAAGAGAATAAACTTCCGCAAAGCAGCCGGTCCAAACGACATTCCCGTGCGCGTGCTTAAAGAATGCGTAAATCAGTTAGCCGGAGTATTTACTTACATTTGCAACCTCTCTCTGTCTGTAGTTTCAGTGTGTTTCAAACTGGTCACTGTACCACAGACAAAGTCAGTGCCTGTCTGAATGAATAGGTTTTGTAATAACACTTCCAAAATAAGCACTTAAGCTTTTAGCCCACCTTCTCCTGCGTAACACATGACAATAAAACTGATTTGATTTGAAAAATTAGCTGATGCAAATAATAGCAGTCATTAAGTTGGTTACGTTTTTTGTGCATTATTTTATGGACTCTAATGTTTTTTGTTTTTTTTTTTTGCTTGTTTTGATTGTTTGTACAGACAAAGAGCATGCGAACATCATCCCTAGTATAAACAGTGAGCATGCTGGCCTCGTCCCCAGTAAGGCAACTCCTGGAACACTGATGTTTGCAAGGCCCTCAGCAGTTAGGCTAATGCTAGCTGGTCTACTAGCTTCTCTCATGTTATAAGGACCTGGGTGTGATGTCTCTTGGACTGTCCAGTAATATTAAGCCAAAGTGACTTTGAAGACATTTCACTCCATGATCCATGATCCTATCATCCTGAAGATACTTTGCCACCTATTCAGTGGGACATTCCTCAGCATTTGCATCCCGCTCGATCATTCACACTTGTGATTTACAAATATGTGACGTCATAAGTGTGAATCGTCATCCACTGAGAGTTAGATACTTGCTACTCGTGTGGATTTAAACAATATTCGAATAAGTAAACTACCAAAGGTCCAGTCACCTTGACTTAACTGAACGTGGCGCTAACTGCAATTCAGAGCCTGAAAACTAAGGTTCTGCATGCCTGTACCTTCCATATTGAAGGTTATGGCCAAGAGAGGATATGTCATTATAATTTCTGTAGAAGAATGTTACAGAATATAAACTGGTGTTTGCATAATTTAGCAACAAATGGCACTCAGATTCATTGTGTAATAAATATATTTGGCTTATTTACAGTGAAATATATACAGTGCAAAACTTCAATTTCCCAACCAGAGACACATTTGGCTTCAAGTTCAAGTCTAAGAGTGATGAATGTTGTATTGTATAGCAATGTGCATATGGTTTTTGATGTTGATGCTCATATATTTCATGACTTAAAATTCTAATATAATTATGTATAATTACATGAGTGTTACTTTATACAGATGGCAATATGTAAAGTTTGTATGTCAAGTGTGTCACAAGTTTATTGTAATGCTTAAATCGAATGACTGAATTGACTAAAGTTTTGCTCAAGTGCACATTGGTGTGACAGTACGGTGTGGAATCAAGAACAGTTACTGCTTCCTGGGAATGTTGGTTAAACTGGAATATAACAGACTAACTGGAAGTGTGCGGTAACAGAGTGACTGGTCTGATTAAAAAATTACATTGGCCCTTGTAATTCAATGAAAATAACTACTTTAAAATTATTTCCATCTATGTATTTGTTTTTATATGTTTTATTTTATCATTGTTTTCTGTTACTGTTATTTCGTTTTATCGCTTGATACGATTCAACCACTACCTACGATGACCGTGAAGACCTGTCGCGCTTCAAACGCGCTGTAAATACACAGAGCTTAATCATCACAAGGACAACACGTATATTACATTTAAGAAACGCGAAGCAAATTCATGACCGCTATACGAAGTCAGAATTACATCGAATTGACAACACGTGCGCTGGATTTCAGAATTCAGAAAACCCATGCAACTTCATAAAACACACACTTTTAGAAACGCTGCAAATCTAGTCACAACGCCACGGAAGAGGGATACAACACAACGAAAATGCTGTTCCAAGTTTTTCGGTTACCACGTTGTTTAGCTGTACTATATAAACGTAGCGAGCTAAAGTATTTAGACACAAACTGAGTTGTGTTAGATGGGATTTTTATCAGCGTTTTTAAGCATAGCAAAAACAAATACTCAAGTATGAAGAGCAAGAATAGGCCAGTCTTCCATTATTATAGAGCTATCCACGACGAAAACGTAATGGCAAATTTATTTTTCACTTGACAGTCGCTGCTTTCCAGTTAGGTCTCCAGCTGGTCTCTTAACAGTCCTTTAACAGCGCTTCTGGTGTGTTGTGGGCGTCTCCCTTTGCGTTTTCTTAATTTGCGATGCGTTCCGAAATATAGCGCATGTTTTGTCATTTTGAATAAAGTATTTATTCTGAATTTGTATAGCTCTCATGAATTTGCATCGCGTTTATGGAATGTACCGCACTTGTCATTTTTATAAATATGCTTTGTGTATTTGCAGCGCGTTTTTTTTCTTTTGCAACGAGACTGATAACTTGCAGCGCGACGGGTCTTCTTAAATCACCGTATCCAACAAAGGGGTCATTTTTTTACATTTGTATATGTTTTTCTCAAACTTTTATGTTCCTTGGTCAAAAATTACTGAAAAAGAATTTGCAACATGTACTGCTTCCACCAGAGAGCGATAGAACACAAGAAAATCACAGATATATTCATATTCGTAGACATAGTTAGAAGTGACATAATTTAGGACAGCTTTCTAGGGAAACTTTAAGCGCTGTCTTTGAGCCCGTTCTGTTAGTAGGTTAGTACTGACCAAAAAATAAATGTAATGCTTCTTAGTTCTGGTCCTGACCTAACCTATGAATAGGTCTAATCCATGTCCAGGTTAGTCCTTATCTATGTCCAGAAATCATTTAAGTATGAGTTGGAACTTTCAGAACAGCAGGGGCAGGTAAGGCTTACTGATATATTCATCTGTCCTTAGATTTATCTGATATATTCATCAGTCCTTCGATTCATCTGATATATTCATCTGTCCTTAGATACATCTGATATATTAATCAGTCCTTAGATTTATCTGATATATTCATCAGTCCTTATTTATCTGATATATTCATCAATCCTTAGATTTATCTGATATATTCATGTCCTTAGATTTATCTGATATATTCATCAATCCTTAGATTTATCTGATATATTCATCAGTCCTTAGATTCATCTGATGTATTTATCTGTCCTTAGATTTATCTGATATATTCATCAATCCTTAGATTCATCTGATATATTCATCTGTCCTTAAATTGCTGAGACCAGGAGAGAGATGCTTCCTGGAGCTTCCTGGAGATGTCAAGAGATTCAGAACTTTAACATAGTTTAAGACCATTAGGACCAAACTTTACCACCAGTTTACCACCATTTTAAGATTCACAAGTAGGCTTGCTCCTGACACAAACCCTATAATGAAGCACTATTCTTACCAGTCCCGTACACTTGCCACAAGAACATATACATTAAATCTTGTAAATTTGATTAATATTGCCTTTTAATTGTGTAAATGACTAATGAATAATGCATAATTTAGTCAGCAACAAAAATGTGAAGTTTTATGTTCTTAAACAAACAAGAGCTGGTGTGTTAAGATACTTGGAGTCGATGCAGGTAAAATTCGAAGGCTGCGTTGCCACAGTGACCATGGGCCGTTTTGACTGAAGTAGGCTCTTAAAGCAAAAAGCAGATCACCATTCTTATTCACTACAGAATTACAGAGTTAAAGTATCACGAAGGTGACCATAATCACTCAAGCTCAGATTGAGAGATCACTAGTCCATTATCCTGTCAGATCACTGCTAAACATTTCGTGTTAAATGTCATGACTGTTCCCTACAGTAGGTGATTGTAGTACCACACAAATCCCATTAACTACAGTTGGATTATGTATGTCACTTGAACTTTAACATTTTTATTTACAGAAGGAAACAAAAATCTATTATAATGAATAAAGGTAAGAACAAATTACCTGAAGGTATGAATATTATTTCGTTGACTGTATAAAGAGGAAGCTTTAAGAGTATACATTTACATGCACAGCTGTACAGATGTGCTTATTAAAAACATACTTTAGATGTTTTACATGTGCACCCCCACACCCTTAGGTGGTACATTCCGGTGATATGCTCTGATGGTTTGCTGATCGCACCACTGTCTGAAACAGCAGGGCCAGTGTCTACCGGGTGTGTGCCCTGGTTTACGACCCTCGTTAAGGCGAAATCTCCTTCCGTAAAAGCCCTCCTCTGTTCCGTTGCACTGCTTTCTAAATGCCACAACATCTGTCAGGCCTGCGGTAACCTGAGGCCCAAGCAGAGACCACAGCACACCCACACACTGATGCATAAACCCACATCTCCTCAACTTCAGCTGCAGCACCATGGACAGCTCACCACAGTCGCTTCTGTTGATCCACTGTAAACCCACCCAGGGTTAGAAAATGAATTAAATGAAATGAAGACGGGCATGTTTACAGGGTTTTCCCTTATGGCTAAAATTGCTCCTCGTAAGAAGACACTGATGACAGGAGTATAAAATACTTTGATATTCACATTCACTATAGATGTTTAGTGGAACAGATGGTACTGATAGAGTTTCCAGATACAGGGTTATAATATATCTTTTGAAAGCAAGATAATAAAGGACTTTCCGAGCTGCGATGTTTTTGCACCATGTTTGTACTCTACTGTGCTGCACCATGTCTGCACTGCACCACGTCTGTACTGCACCATGTCTGTACTCTACTGCGCTGCGCCATGTCTGTACTGCACAATGACAGTTCAGGAAACAGAGCACTATTATTATATTGTTATTGTTATTATTAGTAGTAGTAGTCGTAGAAGTAGTAGCATATTAGTAGCATAGCTGTATGTTTTGAAGGTTCTTTAAGGAGGCTTGTAGCCCACAGGGCACCTGACGAGTCCTACCTATTGTTAATTAACATGCAAGTGCCACCCAGCCAGCCAGAGCATCCACTCATTATCCATGAAGAACTGGACTTAGGCACCAGTGCACCTGGAGTAACGAGAGAACAAAGACACCCAGCGCATGTGAAGGGCACCACAAGGTCGTGACACTTTTTATTACGATGATCTCCCTCACTGTGTGTCTGTCTCTCTCTAACTTTGTGTGTATCTCTCACGTATGTTTACATTTTATCTGTGCATCCATTGAAAAACTGGCTATGCAGTACTGTGTTACAAAGCAAAGTCATCTGTAATAACAGGATTCCTGAACGTACACAAATGTGATCACTACTGTGGACTTGTGCCAAGGTTAGTAAGGTTAATCATTCCATATAAAATGTGCGTGTGATTACATTTACTTAACATTCAATATAAAACGTGTAGGTGTGTGTGTGAGTGTGTGAGAGAGAGAGAGAGGGGGGGGGGAGAGTGAGACAGGCAAGGGCAGAAAAAAAGGAAGAGAAATTGAACTGCATTTTTTTTTAGATATTTGTTCATTTTCACTGTGAAGAAACGAGCCTGCCCATATGAAGCACGTTCACTCTCTGTGAATTGCACTCAGGCCAGAAACACTTCGAGGTCAGGCATCTGCAGCCAGCAGCAGCAGATATTTCTTCAGACAAGCGTTAACAGCACCTCAGTGGAAAGGCAATACACAGAAGAGCTCACACACAACACGAAGAGATAAAACAAATACACAGAAGAGCTCACACACAACACAAAGAGATAAAACAAATTTATTTAGTCATAAAGATGACTTGGTGTCCTAATGCCATTTTCCACTCTGATCCAACACCATAAATATGCCATAGACTTAATTGGACTACTGGCAGGCTGCAATGGAAACCGCATACAGTAATAGTGAGGCTCGGTTGTTGGACTATTCAGACCATTCAGCTGTTTTATGTCCATACTGGATGATGCTATGTCAAAACCTTTTCATAACCGTATAAAATTCCTGACATTTTGAAAGAATTATGATGTTTTAATGGCCTCACAGAAAGCCATTTCGTTCTTGGTGCTTATGAATTCATTAAATACCATGCTGTGGTGCTGAAATATTTTTTTAAAGAATGTGGCCTATTTATATAATGTATTTTATATAATGTATTTACTTAATTTTCAATAGTTTTAATTTAAACCAAAGTTTCGAATTTAAGAATTGTGCGGTCTACTGATGGCTGTTGTCAGTAAATATGGATTTGGGATACAGCAGGCAAATGCTAAATGTAAGCTTCCCACTACGTTTCTCGTTGCTTTAATCAATTGTAAACACTAAGGGGCGCTGTTAAACGTATTTTAAATTACTTTTGCGCTTTAGGCTCAGGGACACATGGTTTTCGGTCGAAGTATCGAATGTCTGGTGTAAACTGATATCCAATACGGCGTCACTGTCTTTGCTTGGAGTTCTCTTTATCTTTGATTTAACAACACAAGCGTCACCTTTAATCTGGCTTCTTCTCCTCGCCTAATGTATCTACCCTCCTACAACGCTCGTGTTGAAGTCCCTTCGAGCGCTCGATGCGGACAGTTCGAGAATGCGGAAAGATGCCCTTCTCTCCTATCGCTCACTGGTTCGTGGGAACGGAGAAGTGGGCGGCGAAGATCGTGATTGTTGTTAGTCGAGCCACAGGCAGACGTCTTGCACATCGCGATCACTTCATGGGTGCGTAACGACTCCTACGTCTGTGCAAACCCTGTAAGGCGAATCACCGCAGCGTTTAAGTGATAATCAGTTGCTCCCGCTTTATACGAGACTGCTATTACAAGACTGTTATTGAAAATTAAACTGATAACTCTATATACCCTCACCTAACATAGTTCAGGGTTTAGGGAGTGTGAGAGGACAACAAAAGGACAAGAGACAAAGATAAGGTAAGATAAAAGGAGAATGTCTCCAACTCTGTTATGTCCACCAGCATTGTCCCAGCTCCACTTCAGTTCTGATGAAACTCCAACTTTCTTGTTTGGACTCAGAATCTCTTCAGTCTTATCCAAGCATGTGTTTTTTGTTTGCTTGTTGTTAACCTACCATTTCACAGGCAGGTGCAAGTTCAGTTATCAACCAGTCCAGTCATAACCAGACATTTCACCTGTGACCAGTGTGCCAGTGTCTCTCTATCTGCCAAAAGGGTCTTTGAGCCTCTCAGGCTTTGCCCTTTTGCTCTTTGAGGATCTGAAGGTGCTAATGAATGGTGTAGTACCCAGGGCCCACTGGGACACAGAAACATGACTCACTGCTTCAGAACTGGGTCACTTTGGTTGCAGAGCTGCAAGTCCAGGAAGACCAGTCAACCAGCCACACACACACACACACACACACACACACACACACACACACACACACACACACACACAGCTGGGCTCAGGCAATGTCCTCTTCCTGCCCCGCACATTTGGGCAAAATCCAGGGATTTGTTTTGTTTTTTTTTGTCTCTGTCTATAGCTCTTTATGGCAATACTCTGCAGATGCCTTTCAAGTTTATTCTAATGAGACTCTCATTAAAGAGTCTCAGTAAGAGCTTGTGGTCTCTGACCTCTAGGCCTGTTCAGATTCATTTGAATGAAAACATAAAACATATAATAGTTATATGTACACATACAACTATCATCTGAACAATCTGTTAGATTGTTTCAGTCTGTAATTGTATGCCAATAAACGCACCTATAGGACAGGTTTAGCTAATGAATTGGACAATACTCATTGGTAGGAGATTGGTGTTTCTAATAATGTATGGTGTGTCCACCACCAGTTAAACTGCATTCATCACATGGAAAAAGCATGAAATGTATCTTTAATATAATGTATGGAAGTTATGTTCATCACCACCCCAGTTTTGTAGCTCACTGATAACATCACACTTTAATAAGTTTTCCCAGACTTGTTTAGCGATAACGTTGATAATATTGTTGTTACGCTAAGATCCGCTCAGGATGCGCGCGGAATAATTCCTCAATGAGATGCGCGACCCGGTGATCTCTTATTTTCATCTCGAGCTCTTAGACTGCGCGCGGTGTGTGAAGACCGTTGTCTCTGGACACTGGATGCCCGCGTGGCGTAGCGCCACAGAGCGCAACTCAGAGCGAGGCGGCACTTTGAAAAGGCGGTCGACAATGCGCGTGTTCCATTAGACGCTTCCATTTCAGCTCGTCACGCAGTCCTCTCTTTTCAGGATCACGGCTCCTTTTGTCGCCGGCGCCGTGACTCAGCCTGACTTTGATGGTTCAAGATTCAAGATGGTGTCCAGGCCGAGGATGCGTCCTACCTTTGATGGACTAATTAAAATGTGTGTGGTATCCAACACTTTTTCTCCTTTTCATATTTTTCTAAATATGCCAGAGCTATCTGCTTTGAGTTGCTATTTTTTGTTTACTGAAAAGAAATACTCATTAATAACACAATGTATGGACAAATGTATGGGTAATTATGTGGTACTCTTGTGGAGAGTACAACTAAGGACCTAAAGAAGGCTATTTTTGCTGTCTGTGTCGCGCGCTTATTTATGCCATACGTAACTTTGAAAAGAACAGAAAAAAGGGTTCGCGCAGACTAATGGCACTGTGACGTTCACTCAAAATTCATTATCAACCAGACCTCTCCAGTACTAGGGTTAATCTTAACCATAACTATCAGTGAAGATTTTTTTTTTTAATAAGATATTTTATATTTTAAAAGGGTCTGTTTCATTTAAATAAAAACATTCTTACTGATAAAAATGGAGGTACAATGTGGTACATTATAGGGACATATTTGCATACTTTTATCAATATGTCTACCATAACATTATTACTAAAGCCTCATTGCTTTAGTGAAAGAACTATTTTCTATGTGCTATATTATTCTATTCTAAATAAGGTACAATCTGGAGGTACCACAGACTAAAAATGACAGTAAGCTGATAGAGGTCAAGTGCTTTGAGAGCCTGGACAGATGAATACAACATAGGACAAAAACAAATCAATGATGTATAGCAGTAAAGGGATTTTGCTGCAGTCAGTGGTTCAATAAGTTCAATACCAATGAAAGCTCTTATGCTTTCCACATTTGTGATGTATTTCCTGCTAATGCTTTCAAACCAACAATTAAAAATATATTAAAGAAGAAGTGAATATAAAAAAAACATTTATAGAAATGTCTGTACTGGCATGATTCACCACACAAAATTCCACAGAACAATGTCGACCGTACAATTTTATACATACCATAAACAATGTGTTTAGCACCTTTCAGCAGCTCCAAAAGTGATAGTACTGAAGATGAGAGTGAAGTGTTAACTTTTTTTTTTCTTTTTTGTGTGATTTATAGCCATGTTTCCTGGCTGTCGGCATGACGACACGTGGCACGCACTGCCTGTGGCATCCTCCCACGCTGGCAGCTTTGCCAGAGCTTTGTTTACATCTCTGCTTCTGTTGATCCGTGCCCCTGAGACACAACGAAGGCCACGTCGTCCATGCCTCCTGTCAGTCATTCAGAGCAACTCAAATAATAACATCCTGAACTGTGACTTTGCAAACACTCGAATACTCAAACACTGGATAATGGTATTTCAAAGACTCAAATATTCGATCACTGGATAATGGTATTTCAAAGTAGGCAGAAATCTATGGTGAAAGTTCCTACAAATTTGATGTGGTATCACCACACTGTAAGAACTGGTGTGCTGATTGGTGTCTGCCACTGTGTGCATAAATGTGTATTTCAAATGTCTGTATGTTACAAATTTGAATAAATCTGGTCATACAACTAACAAAAAAACGGCATCGTTTTCACATATATGGTATCTCACAAAAATGAGTACACACCTCACATTTTTGTAAATATTTTATTATATCTTTGCATGGGTCAACACTGAATATATGACACATTGATACAATGTGAAATAGTCAGTGTATAGCTTGAATAACTTAAAATTTGCTGTGTCCTCAAAATAACAACACAGCCATTAATGTCTAAACCAAATACACTGACTACTTCACACTGTATCAAAGCGTCATATCTTCAGTGTTGTCCCATGAAACGATATATTTACAGAAATGTGAGGGGTGTGTTCACTTTTGTGACATACTGTACATGTATCTACATGTGTGTGTATGTATATATATATATATATATATATATATATATATCTACTTATAAGGCAACAGGCTGGTTCATCTCTACAGGCTGTTTCTTGTTGATACACATGCACTCTCCTTCTTTCCATTTCTCTCTCTCACACACACACACACACACACACACACACACACACACTTCAGGAGCACACTGTGTACTGCAGGGCATGAATCTGTATTCTACAATATCCTTGATTATAAGTGTGAAATACTGGCAAGGAATTTATTTTATAGAATTGAATTGTCATTCAGAAATGAGTAGAGATCTAGCATAGATAGATACATAGACAGGCAAGTAGATAAATATTAAATCCTTTATTTGGAAAATATACACACTTATGTGAATATAGAAAGAGAGGCATACCAGGACGTCAGTCAGGCACACACACCCCGACACACACCCCATACCAGACGGAATGCTGCTGCACGACACTGCGATGGTTATGCACAGCCACGAGGCCCCACACACACACACACACACACACACACACACACACACACACACACGATGGGGTGAATAGTCCGGAGCAGCACAGCCTGTTTCCCCACCGAGACCCTGACCGTGTCACGGGCCGCCACCCGATCTGATTTACACTTTACACTTCATGTTCCAAAGTCTGAATGAACTTCTATAGAAGTCTTTTAGCATAGCAGCGTCCAAATGATGGAATCCTCTCCCTGAGTTCAGGATGTTTCACCTGTCCTTAATTAAATCTCTGATAAAGATCAACATTGACACTTTGTTATTAATGTCCTTCTTATCTTCGAATATGTCTGCGTGTATCTGGTATTCATCTCTCATCGCACCGTGTGTTTTCTATTGAAAGCTTTTATGGTCTATGATTGTAAAACATCCTTGAACACAGGAAAGACACCGTATAAACAAAAAGACACCGTATAAACAAAAAGTATGAATTGCCACTATTAAAGCAAGTCAAAGACATTTCATTTGTTTATTTAAAAATTCAAAACAATTATTTACAAAAATAATTATTTGCAGCATTTAAAAACCTTCTATACAAACATTGTACAAATATCCATTCCAGCCTGATTACTTCACTAAAGTTTCCTGCTTAAGGAAAGATCTGGAAGGCAGACCAAACAAACCATTGCTTTAGATTACTGCACATGAGGAATAAGCCAGGTTCCGTGTCCACTACAGCTAATGTTAACGTACATAAATAATTTCTCTTTCCACCCCCAAACCATTCATTTGGTTTTTGGGCTAGTGCCATTGTATAGAGGGACAGCGTGCCAGTGCGTGATCCAAGTATAAACAACACAACTGGTCATAAGGTAAAAGGTGTCGGTTATAAAGCGTTATAACATTTATAACAGATTCTGCACAAGCCCAAGTCAGAACCACAAGAAAGAGTTTTGAATGGGATTCAAAGTGATGGACAGAAGTAGTACCGTGTCAACCAGGTTCTGCAGTGTCACGATTCTGGCTGAGGCTCAGGAACCGGTGCAGCTGGTTGAGCTCGTTTTCTTAGACCAATGCTTTTGTTACAACAAGAACGTTGGGAGCTGCGGATTGGGTGTGGCTTTGGCGGCTCCTGTTTCGAGGGCTTGAATTTTATACAGCTGTTTAGAAAGATCCAAAATAAATAGGCGTCCTTGTATTGTAGTTCTAAGATACTGGAAAAGTAATGATCAACTAGACAGGATCACATCATGAGGGAAAAAAAACAAATACAACACACACCGTAAAGATGAAATGGAGAGCTGCAAAAGGATTCTTTAATGACGTGTAAAGGAAGAGTGAATGCTTGGAAATTCATATTTAATAAAATCAGAATGTGAGAACAAACGAGGAAAACTGTGGAAAATGAGGTAGAGTCATCAAATGGGTAAACCAGAAACACTAAAGACTACTCGTTTTCAATTTACTCAGAGAAATAAAATATTCTTTCGGTCACTGGTAAGAATGGCCGTTCCTGGGGGAAAAAAAGGAGCGCGGGGTGGAAAACAAAACTTAATTATCTTGTGAGGGGGGGGGGGGGGGAAGCCTAATGTTGCCTAATGATTACTAATGCACAAATGTTTTCTGTATAAACCTCAACATCAGTATTTTAGATTATGGCCCTGAAGATGAACATAATTCTGTTGGGCATGAAGGTAGTTACAAAAACAAAAGGCCATAACCTGGCACATTCAGGGGGGCAGTGTTTTGAATTTTAGATTCAGTAATTATGAGACGCTCACCTAAACCAACTCAGTAGTAACCATAGAGTCTGACCAATGCAGAAGGGAATTTAATGCATCAAATTCCTATATGACTATGCAGATTGTTGCTTTAAACATTCCGATGGAATACAAAGACATTCTAGAATTCCCATCCCATAAATCTCAAAAGTTTAAAGTTTAATCTGCAAATATTTTTCAACATATCAACATCTGAAGTGTTACTGTGCATGTTTCTAAGAGCGATCAAGACGGGAATGTGGAGGCTACTGGCGTATTACGATATCTTCAGGGAAATATCGCGATAGACGATGACATCGTGTGCAGGGGGTGTTGATAGCAGTACTACACAGGTGCTATATATTCTTATACATTTTCTTTTACACTTTTTTGCAATGACTATTGAATTAATACACTAATTATTAATTAATGCATATATACCATTAATTAATTAATCATTGGGTCCTCACAACAAAAAACGTTAGACTTCTTTTTTGGCAAAAAATTACAAACAAATATGACTTTGCTGTTCCCTATTTAAAATAATGTGTTTTTTTTAATTAATTTTGAAATTAAATCGTTTGCTCATGCAGAAAACAATTTATCTCCAACCAGTACAAACTGATGTCAGTACAGGAGATCATGCAAAACATTATTCTAAATGTCTACATGAATGCAAGGCAAGTCTAAATAAAGCATATTTTAAACTTTTTATAGGTAACAGGTTGTATAAAGTCAAAAAGAAACTAAAACAACTGATGGTTCAATTGGAAATGGCGGATCTGGTTTTTCGTTAGAAGGACTCGGCCCTCCTTAAAATACATATTCATCAGTTCTGTGAAATTGAGTCTTTCAACCAGAAGTTTTACCACGAACGGTAAAAAAGTCAACCTTGCATCATTTTTCATTTGAATCTGTGGAACAATATGAACAAGGATATATATAAGTCTGCATCAACGCCATGCTTTTTTCCTGAGGGTTAGGAAAGATCTTATTCAACTAGAAAACATATCAAAGAGGAAAAAAAAGATATTTGAACTGTTCTTGCTCTTCAAGTCTTGCCGTTTTAATGAGTGAAATAAGACACAGAAGAGTGCTGCAGAACCAACACAGCATAGCTCATCCGCACGTCCACACACAGATCGAGGGGAGATACAAAGCTATTGCCGATTCACATTATATCTTTCACAGTAGATCATTCCAGAAAAGTACGAGAATATTCCATAGAATATTCCGGAACATGGCACAGGCCCAGCCCTTCTATACCATCCACCATGGTCTGCAGGTATACTGTCTTTGGATGGGCCAGATGTGATTTGAGTCAGGCCAAAGTGCAATAAATCTTCCTCCCTGATATGTAACGCAACAGTACATCATTATAACAGGAGGAAGAAAGAAAAGAAACACTCCCTTGGTCAGTGACAAACGTTCATAAGACGTTCAAATGTGGAAAGACCAGCTCAAATATCCAAAGAGAAGACCAGAGTTGAAAATCTCTGCAAGCATGGATGGCCAGATCATAATGAGAGTAACTGAACTTTGTGTGACCTTGGACTGTGAGTGAAGATGCCCCTTCAGCTCATACAGCGTGGCTTTATCCAGACGTTCCTACAGGTCCAACGGCCTTCACCGTGCTGAGCGCCATTCTTCCACTTGGCTGAATAGACGAGCGCTCCGATTGTCCCACCACTACACACACACACACACACACACACACACAGGAAGTAGTCTCATGAAAGCAAAATAAAATCCATCCATTATTTTTTCATTTATTATTTAAATCACAGGTCCACTCAAGTTTACCTATTTCCAAGGACAAAATGTGCAAAATTGTTAATAATCGTATTAATATTGTTAAAATGTTACAGCATATTTTGGAGCATATTCCAGTTCAAGACACCTACACCTTCACCTACATGTAGGCTGTTAGACAAAAAGTGAGTTTGGTGCAGTGTAATTAGGTAAGGCATGCAGTCAGGCTCACAGGAAGACAATGTGGGCTGTAGTTAGAAACAGACACAGTGACACCACAACTATGAACTCCACCAGTGTAGACTAAGCAGCTCAGCCTTTCCACCCCATTTCTGATTTTATTTTTATACACAAACACACACACACACACACACACACACACACAGACCCTACCCTCCACCCCAGCCTGCTTCCGTCCCAGCCCCAGCCATCAAGCCCTGCCCCCTCATTCCCATCCCCCAAAACCCAGCTATCCATGAGAGCCTCTCCGTTCCCCTCCCTGCTCCAGTCGGGCAGGTCTGTGGCTGCACCAAACACCAGAACGCGTCAGATTCACTCTGCCTCAATGTGTTTTGTGAAGTACTTGCTTCTAAGCTGTTGCTCTCAAGGGGCCTGTGAGAGCAGAACCTTCCTGCTGACTTTAATATGATCCTTTATACTGTTCAGTTCTCTCTCATCAATACTGATTAAAAAACACGAACATGCTGACTAGAAAGCAAGAACATAAGTACATATTTAAAAATATCCTGCTCTCCATCACTGTTATCATTTGGCAATGTTGCATTTGGCCGATCATAGACATGTGATTTCTTTTTTTGAAATACAAGTATCGTTCATTGCAGCAGGATATATATCCTGGTGCATATATACATCTCCATTTTTAAAATGAAGCCTGATCCAATTGATTTTCTACTTCCTTCAAAGCTTTAGGATCAGCTCCAAGTAGTCTAGCACCTTAGTCCATGCAGGACAGAGGCAGGCAGCTTGCCAGGCACAGAGAGATGACAGAATGTCTCCCGTGGAAGTGCCCGGTGCCACGTGGCCTGGACCGCCACTGAAAGGTCATGGGCTGCAGCAGTCTGACTGTCTGCACCACTGAGCACAGGTGCAATTATCTCCACTGCACCAATAAATGGAGGAAAGGAAAGACTGACTGTGACGCATGTCAAAATGGCTCTCTGTGCCTTCAAGCCCCGTGAGCCTGTAATCAACCAACACACACAACATGCACACAGAGACAGAGTGAGAGAGAGAGAGAGAGAGAGAGAGAGAGAGTGAGACAGAGAGAGACAGAGAGAGAGAGAGGTCCGTTTTACAGGGCAGGCAGGGAGTGGTTTGAGGGCCGTTGCACAGCCACCCTACATCTGAGTCAGGGAGCAGAGAAAGCAAGTCATGCTGTCCTGGAATCACACCATCACATAGGCATGCATTCATAGTCCAGAGGAGGAGCCCGATGGAGGCCAAAATGGACTCACACACTGGCAATTAAAAAGTGACGTAGCTCTAAACCTTGAGAGGGAAGATCCAGCACTACCTACCAAGTGTGATCCTAGCTGGGAAGAGGGTGAGGGTCTTACTGGTCCCAGTAAGACGTTAAAAATATAAGCTTGTGCCTCCGGGCAATCGCACAGTCTGCTTACGTGGAAATGCAATACCTGGAAGGTTCAGAGGCCCGGTCACCCGCTTCCTGCCATCACACACCCTAAGCCAAGACCAAGACTGGCATCAGCTCTACGCAATGGGTTCCGTCTCGGATAATCTGGGTATGCCGCGATCGTGACAGTCCCCATGGGAACAGGTTAGCGTGTGGCAGAGCAATGTTTGCTCTCTGCTTGAGAGGCGTCAGGTCCCGTTGTTCAAATCGCATTAAAAATGCCCCCAGGGCGAACACATAACAGAAAGCAGAAAAGCATGCAGGGCCAGATGGGTGGAGCATGCAGGGTAGGCACCACTGCCCCTGAGGCCATGGGCGCTCCAGGTTTAATTAAGACAGAACAAAGCAGCAGGAGGGACTAGAAATTCCCAAGCTGGTGGAGGAAAGGGGGTGGAACGGAGTGTGTGTTAAGAGCGCTAGGTCTGGCTATGCGTGAGCCTGCTGAGACGTGAGGGCATTTGTGCAACGTGGGGCAGATTCCCCGAAGTAGAGAAGCACCTTTAAAACGCTGGAAACGTTCAACGCATATTCGACTAACCGCGAATCAGATAGTGATCTTAACACAATGAGATGAATCATTTAAACTATGACAGCTATACCAACAGACAGAAGCTAATACATAAGGTAAAACATATCTTCCAGGAGAGTTAAACTGTCATAGTGTAAAAGTCTCCAGCAGTGAGTGGAAACAGACCAGTGAGTGCTATTCTTCTCCTACCTCAGCTCACTGAGGTCAGAAGAATTAGCTCTTAGCTGCAAAGCTGAATGAGGACAATTACAACAGTAGTTTCACTGAACCGTGAACTAGTGTGGACCTCCAGATCTAAAGTCTGCGAATAACCTTTTCTAAACAAGTACGATGATCTTTTCTGAACCATCATTTTAAGAAACTGAGGCTTATTAACACCGATAGTCACAGCAAACCTACTTGATACTGAGCCGACAGTGGCAGGAGGAGGTGGCGTCTCACGTGGCACTCGTGACCCTGTCCATCCTGAGCTCCAGCTGGAAGGCGTCGGGTCGGTCCTGCGGGTTGACGGCCAGCATATCCTGCAGGAGGCGCCGCACGGCGTCGGGCATGCTGCTGCGGGACTTCTGTGGGATGTGCAGGACCATGCGGGGGTTCTCCAGCAGTGCCTCGCCCACAGGCACGATCTCGCCGCCCTGCCGCACGTACGTGCCGAGCAGCTCGCGCTTCGAGTCGGCGTCGATGAACGTGATGCGTTCCAGCATGGCCCAGATGATGATGCCCAGAGCGAAGATGTCCGCCTTGGCAGTGTAGTGACCCTCCCACACCTCCGGCGCCATGTAGAAGTCGGAGCCGCACGCCGACGACAGCCAGTACTTGTTGACGTTGACGCCGCGCTCGGACGGGACCTGGCTGCTACGCTCCTCGCAGCCCGTCGCCGCGCACACCTTGCTGAGGCCAAAATCGGCCACCTTGGCGACCGGCGTGCCTGCTTTCTGCGAGACAAGGATGTTGTCAGGTTTGAGGTCACGGTGGACGATGCTGTTCTTGTGGAGGAAGGCCACGGCGCTGGTCAGCTGCTTCATGAAGCTGCGGTTGGTGTACGGGTCTGGCCGCCGGGACAGGATGTACTGGTTCAGGTCACCAGCCTCGCAGAACTCCATGACGAACCACAGGTAGCATGACTCCTCCGGGTAATCTAGGATGCGCTCACCTGGAAAAGCATTTGAAGGACAGTAACTGAGCACAAGCACTCTCTGGCAAATCTGCACACTCACATTGATCAAATCAAGTCTTGTCTGGCCAACAAAGATGTGGACTGTACTGGACCAGAGTGGCATTTATAGAACACAAGGGTTTACTTCTAAATCTCAAACTAACAATCAAAATCCAGGCGCTTACTGACAACACTTTTCTGGACTGTAACGACAGCTTCAGTAAACATGCTGGATCTCTTAGAGTAAATGTTTACACACCCCACTGTGACAGAAATTACAACACTCCAGCTCCTGGATATCCATCCAGTCTCTACAGGTTTGGGCATGGTCCAGCAAGCTATATGGGACCAATTCTGGTTTCACCTTCAGTCAGTATACAGTCAGTAATTTTTTGGTGTTTGTTGATTTTCTATTGCATTCTTGGGAGTGCACAGTTTCTGAGTATTCTTCACTATTATTTATCACTAGTATTTCAGTCAGTCACAAGATGTTTTAGGTTTAGCCTGATACCACACAAGTGACACACTGAGTTTAGAAATGGAGGTGACTTAACCTAAACAAACAGAGAACCAACACTGATCAGTGTTTGTCTTAGCTCACCATCAGGATTTAATTTATTTTATTGGTAGACTGGCATTGGTAGGTGCAGCAACCACTTACATAACAACACAACATGGATCCAATCATTTGCTGTTAGCCAAGACATAAAAACACTAAACCAAACAAACCAAAATCCTACAAATTCACACAAATGTACCTTAAGAATTGGATTAAACAAATATCTGCGGCCATGTTAATTTTTGACTCTTGACAAAAGACAGAGAACGTGTAATGTCGAGACAATTGCCAAAGAAGAGTATTTATAAGGTGGGAGCGGGGTGGAGGACATCTGTGAACGCAGAACCATAGTGAACGCGGTGTTCCCGCACGTGCTGCACGGAGAGCTGGCTGCTCAGTACACCGACCAGCTGCTTCAGGTCCGCTTTGCTTTATTTTTAAATAACAAGTTCCCCTAACAGCCTTACAGTACCCAAATACTAAAGAATAACGGAGTAACTTCTACACTTTTACATCATAAGCGCCTACGTGTCAACATTACAAACAAACACTGCTACTGAGAACGATTATTTTAGCTTGAACTTAACCATCAGTTACAAAGCAAAACATACATAGCAAGCTAACTACCTAGCTAGCGATACTTAAGGATAGGCCATAGCCCTTCGAAACTCCACAAATCTGCCGACTAAGCAAGTCACAAATCACACATTTAGCTAGCTAGTTGAGTGAGATTAACAAGGTGATGGTTATCTAGTTACGTTAGTAGCTACCTAGCTGCGTAGTTCCCTAGCTAAAACTTGAACTACAAGTTTTTTTTTGTAGTCAGCCAGCTGTCACTAGCTAACTAGCGGATTAGCTGCTACTAGCTGACTGGATGACAGTTCAATAAAGCCTTGTATTTAATTTATTTTTACCTTTCAATGAGGTCTCCACTAACTGCAAATACTGTTTTGACCGTTTGTTGCCGTGGCTCATTTTCTGGGCCATTCCGTTTCTTTCAAGTATACATTCTTCGAGCTGAACAACGTTTTCATGTTTTTTCTCCAAGCTAGCTAAGGCCCAAAATTCGGCCAAGGCGAGCTCGACTTTCTCTGGCGCGTCACAGCGAAGCTTCTTCACTGCTACACGGGCACCAGATTTACGGGCAATGGCTTCATATACAATACCGTAGCTCCCTCGACCAACTTCCCGCAACAAATTGTATCGAGGTGCTACGATCACCGCATTTTCGAGGCTTGCGCTTTTAAAAGACCCAATGGAAAAACAGGATTCTCCGATTGACACATCGCTGGCATCGTTGTTCACTACAGGCAGCGACCTCAAAACTTTACATTCGTCCTGTTTCATGTCTGCGTCCGGAGGCTGAGATCTTTTACAGCCCTGTCGCTCGCTTCTTATTCTTCCTGATATCCCGTTGCGCAGTTCCATGAGTTCATTCCCTCTTTAAACATAAGTTTCAGATATGTAGTCCAATTTTTCATAGCTTCCTTACGTGGTTACTTAGGAGCTGAGGTCCCGTTAAGTATCGAACTTCTTGCTGATAATAATTATATCGTTTTCCTTTTCCTGTCGCTCAACTCTCACAGACATAAACAATAGCTAATAGTATCATTCTCAAGTGTAGCAGCGGAAAGAAGGCGTGTCTTCAGCAGCCTGTTCCATTCAATTCCGAGAGAAGGTGTCTTTATAACAAAAAGATAAAATCTTGCTCTTTCACACATGCAAAAGCTCATATTAGGCAACGAGAAAACAAATACACTGTAAATATCAATTTGTCAGCAAAACAAGTATTTAAAAAGCAAACCTTATACGTGACACAACAAAGTGATGTCCAACTGTCCGTCGTCCTATATGCAAATGAAGAACCCTCGATCGTTTTAGCAGGAGCGAGAACTTTGTAAATGTAATCTAGCATCATGTTCTTTTAGTCAAAACACATGCTGCTATAATTTGGACCGATCATAGAGTTTGTCTAATTCAGAAGATTGCCGGTTGAAGCCCCTTTTCTGCCAAAATGACACTTTTGGGCCCCTGACCAAGGCCCATGTGGAATACAGCATGAAACCCCGGTCAACTAGCCCTGGACCCGGTTTAAATCCGTAGGCTGCACAAGCTGCCGTGAGAATGTGAGAACGGCGTGATGGCACAAGCAATCTGGACGAAAAAAATGCAACTGCAAAACTTACAGCATACAGTAAATTTGCATTATAACATACAGTGAGTAACCTGATTAAATGGAGAATAGACTAACGTAGAATGGAATCATATAGACTAAACAACAACAATTAAGATGACAAAAACTATGATTAGTCTAGA
>JAOYMR010000020.1:4105593-4126679 GCA_025802075.1 Tenebrosternarchus preto
ATATGCATTACTGTAAATACTCTATAATCAGAAAAAAATCTTTCCTAAATCTTTTCTAAAATCTTGATTTTATTTCTTATTACAGTGAGAATTGTGAGGAATGGAATAATGGTATGATTACACTCGGAGACCGTACATATTTGAATTGATTTCTGTTGTTTTGGTTCTGTACACCCGTATATTATGTAGATGATTGTTTATCAGTCTACCTTTGAATTAAAGCCGTTAGTTCGCTCAAAATAAAGATTCTGCGCTCATTATTTAAAATCCACTAGACTGGAATACAGAGCCAAGAAACTAAACGACATATACAGAGACAATTAATGCAATTGTGAACAGAATGGGTTATCGTTATCCGTGTACAGTTACGTATACATGGAAATACGTTTACTGAGTGCCCAAAAAGTCTGGACAGTAGTAGCGTTGACCGCTGCAGAAATGACAACATCTGCAAGATAAAACCTACAACATGTAGTACATGTTAATGCAAATTGTAAACAGGCCCTAAAGTCTGCTGTGCTGGTTTGAAGACGTGGAGCTGGAGCAAAATTCGTTGGATTTTAGTAAGCATATCGGTTGTCTGTATTCACCCCAAGTACAACTAATGCGTTTGCCTGGGTTGTCTTACATGGTGTATAAAATTACAAGTAGGTTTTAATCTGCAGATGAAAACAGCCGTATTTTTATTGCACTGTAACTTAGTATAGTATTATTAATAAATTAGCAGAACTCTCCTTCATGTTTTTTTTTGTTTTGTTTTGTTTTTTTAGTTTCACCATAAACATTGCATGTTATAGAATTTTAAGATTAGGTTATTTCTAAAAACACATTTAATCTTTTAAATGTGGAACCATAATTTTAATATTTTAGACAGGTTTCTAGATGTCATGCAGACTCATGATGTTTGATGTCCCAAAAGGAATCTAACTGGGCTAATTTAAACACTTTGACCTAAGCAGAACTATTTTCCCTCTGCTTTTTTTTTTCGTCAGCACGATGCTGATTTCACTGTCCTTCTCTTCACACACTTTCATGACTATTACAGAATTATTTTAGCTTTTAGATACAAAACTAACACAACATTTCTATGAGACTGTTATACTTCAAACATTGCACAATGCAAATTAAATTTATCTTAATTCAGATGATTTACAAAATGAAGTTATGGAATCTGGTTCATAGTTGGTCAAGTAATTGATTCATCCTCCAAAAAGAGCCATTTTGCCTTTCAAACCACAAAATATTATGTGGATCAAATATGAAATATTCCTTAGTTCATGATATGGCTATTTTGAGTGCCATTAATCTGCTGTGTAGATCAGGGAGTATTAACTGACCCTGGTTCTTCTCTGGTATTAACAGGCTTCAGAGCTCATGGACATCCAGCCCCATGCAAGTGAAGGCCATGCAGCCCTCAGGAGTCTTGCAGCCCACTTGGCCTTCTTCTGGTCTTTTCTTTGTTCACCTTCTTTGTTGCCTCTTGAGTTATTCTGACTACAAGGACTGCCCCCCCCTCCCCCCCCCCCAACTCATTTATATTGCTTTTCCATCACCCTATGTCTTGTTTGGCTTGCTCTGTGTCTTTCTCTGCAAGGGATTTTTTTTCCCGGATTTTCTTTTTCAAGTTTCAGGGCCACAAAATAGATTCTGACTAAGATTCTGATCATTTTCTCTCTCTCTCTCTCTCTCTCTCTCTCTCTCTCTCTCTCTCTCTCTCTCGCTCTCTCTCCCTCCCTCCCTCCATCCACTTGTATGTACTTTCTTCCTCCTTTTTTCTCCCTCCTCTTTTCTCCTTCTGCCTATCCGCTCACTCTCTTATGTTCACACTGTATCATGTCATATGAGTCACCATGGTAACCTGAAGGACAGTGCATTCATATTAGAAAAGTCATTTGAGATTCTACTGAAACAGCCTCCAAGTAGGTCGTTTGTGTCTTTAGACCATTAGGTGGTCAAAAGCAAGTCTGATGTCAAACTAATTATTTTACACCTAATCTTGTAGTACACAAAGGAACAAAAATAGAAATCAAGGACAAGTCTGGCTTTATATTTACATAAAGTTGGCACAGAAGCATACATTAAAATGCAGTTCAAATAAAGTTAATTTGAAGAAATGTCTGCCAAGCTAGTGGGAAAACTGTATGCAAGACAGTAAGGAAATGGACGTTCAGAATCGTAAAATTGTCAACATCCATCTAGCGGCTCGGGCCACGTTCAAGCTTTTTTTCATTCATGTCCGCCTTCTGACCAAGACGAAAATCGTTTCTAACCATTGCATATCAACATGAGCATAAAGACTCTTCTTTACTTAAAAATTATATGTCAACCATTAGATACGATTTTAAATACTGATTATGGTGCGTTAACAGTGTAAATTAGGCAAATATATTCAGTGATTAGTTAATAGATAAATATAACATATTTTGATCAAATAAACTTTGTTCATATGTTCATCTATAAAACAAGACAAAAGGAGAGAAGACTGCTGCCCCCTGCTGTTTATAAAAAGCAGTGAAAGGTGTAAAAAAAAAAGTGACAGAAGGTAGAAATAGTAGTGGCCCACACAGTGTGTGTGTGTTTATGATTCATAACGCATCTCAGAACAGGAGAGCTCCGACAGACCTTATTTACACGGTGCATATCAATGTCCTGTAGCTGCCTATTATAATGACTTTCTGGCTGGTCTTGACCTGAACAAAATTACATTATTCATTCTGTGTTAAACAAAAGTTTTTTTTCTTGCCTTTCTTTTTATTTATTTAATATTTTTGCCTTGTTCCAAATTAAGAAATTAACTCTACCGGGACATGAATAATTATTCGAATTTAGCATCAGGGACAGCAGCCCTGAGGTCAGGAGGACAGGGAGGGAATTGTGGGAAGCCAAACCGATGATTCACAGCCACGCTATTTCTGATTAGCTGCTCATCGAACAAAGGAAAAGACTCATGTTTCTTCAAGTGTAAGTTGAGGTGAGACAGAGAGTAAATGGCTGTAAACAGAAGGTTCGCCCTAACATGAGGATTCTGGCTCCATCCGTTCTGTTGAATGTGCGATGACAAATATGGTACCACTTGACTGGATGTAAAAGCCCTTATGATTTGCCTGTTGAAGGAAACATGTAAAGGATGATGATCTCCTAAATCATGGCCTGGGTACTAGATCACACTTCAGAGAGCCTGTCACTGGTGAATGTGAATGGCAGAGAGGCTAGGATGAACTGAGCTAAGGGTGTTACCAAGGCATAACACCTCAGCGCTCCTGCTGCCTCTTCCCTGTCCTTAAGAAGTAAGAGAGAGAGAGAGAGAGAGAGAGAGAGAGAGAGAGAATGAGAGAGTTTGAAAAGCATTTACAGGGAAAAGAGTGTGACCTTGTATTCGTTGCAGCAGCTAGGACAGCGCTCAGACGTCCACCTCCCCATTCACACCAAAATGAAACCGCTTACAGTTGAATTAAAAAGGAGTTTGCATGAGTCAGTGTGTTTTTCTCACACTTCACACTTCATTGTAATGGCAAGGGACCCTGCTTTTTTTGACTATTTATCCAAATGACTTATTTACAGTGGACTGTATTTATAGTTTATAAATACATGCATGTTGTATGCTAATGTTTTTCAAGAATCACATCTTGGTAGATGAAAAGACACATTTTGGTCCAAAAAAAGTGCCTTAAGGGCCATTAGTGTATTTTATAAAGGCATAAACTGGACTTTAGCTCCGATGTTTTGTGCCCTTAGCTGGAGTGTCTTTGTCACGATCAATCCTACAAAAAACTACTAGCCTCAGGTCTTAGAGGACAGCTATGAAGTGGGGAAAAACACGTCATGTAACAGATCCATTATTACTCTGAGGGCCCGTGTCCGTCATCTCTAGCACGACCCCAAAGACTGAGGGCGAGAGGGAGATGGAAAATGCAAGAAATTAAAAAAGTTGTGACTCCCACAGTAATTATTTATGGCATCTTTCTCTGCTGCTATGGTTACATTCACACCACGTACATGAGAAAATTCAGGTGCTCAGATGATGCTAAATGTATCTCTCTCTCTCTCTTTCTCTCTCTCTATCTCTCTCTATCTCTGCATCTATCTCTCCCTACATCATGGAGTTACATCTTCCCAAACACATAGACTGCAGCACAAGAGTAATTGGGGAAGTTCAGGTTAGATGTAAACATGCTGATCTGAACCAGAACACAATTGTGTGTCTGTCAGTACTCCAAGTTGCCTAGTTAATTTCACAGTTTGAACATAGGCAATAAGGGTCAGCTTTTTATTTACCAAATTCGATGCTTCCCCATGACAGTAACCATTCGCGGTCATTACTTTCCTGAATGGTTTTAGTGAGGACGCGGCTTGTATGTGTGACACATGTCCAAAAGGATGAATGAACATACCCAGTAATTTGGGGGTTGGTTCTAGTCGTACAGTATGACTGAGTCTGATTTAAAACACACGTGGCTGGGATGTTGCTGTGTCTAAGAGACGGAGGATTGTAAACATAACCAGTGGGGCAGTAGAACATATAAACCAGCGTTCGCCGAAGTGGCTGCGTAGATAATTGATATTGTGTTTGAACAAGCCCCAGCAATGGATTAATGATTTATACAGGAGCAAGTTTACACAAACAGTGAAGAAGACTGAACACTGTAGCAACCTGCTCACAAGAGCCCTGCTTCAACATGTGGAAGAATGTTCCTCTCTCTCTCCTTTTCAATCTCATTGATTCCAAGTACCAGAAAATGGGACTCTGAATACCCATTCATTCATTCATTCATTCATTCATTCGTGTGTGTGTGTGTGTGTGTGTGTGTGTGTGTGTGTGTACTCTAGCTGGTGGAAACTTTTCTTTTATGTGGATGTCATGAGGTTAAACTATATGAAGCGAAACTACTTTTCACCAGGCTCACAAGAAAAACTAGTAGTTACATAGTATTATTAGTAATATACTGTACATACATACTATTAGTAATATACTGTACCAAATGACTAAATTAAGTGTAATAAATGCAATGCCTTGATGAAATCATGTACTTTTCCAAAGCCATCAGTCAGGATATTTTATATTACTGCAACAGGAGCATCATAATATATGACCTTTTTTCAACTGGCATATCATATCTATAAACAAACAGACATATCACTAATACACTTCAAAGCAAAATTGATTCCTGGATTAGAACTGACTACACTGAAATATCTGTAGGTCCAGCACATCAAATATTCTGCCTTTTCTGTCACCAAGCAGATTAAGCTCTTTATTAACACCCCTGCATCAATCATTCTTATGATATAATAAATATTTAGTAAAAGGGAATTTGATAATAAAAAGGGTATGATAGCAAAATATGATATGCAAGGTATGTTGCACATGGTAGTAAATTGCCACAAAAATAAGGTTATTCTGTATGTTAGTTAAAATATCAAATAAGAATTTGATTAAACATGATATCGGATAAGAACATGATTAAAAGATTGAGTTTGACCCAATTCAGCTAAAATATCTGTCATTTTCATAAAATCAACTGTGCGAAGATCATCCTTCTTCATCAACAAAGCAGGTTTTCACACCTTGTGTTAATGGTACAGCCAGGGCTCCTGTTTACACCTGTTTAAGTTTGCACAGTTCTCTTCCGAACACAAATATTACGCCACCTTCGGCCATGGATGAATGTGTTAATGACTTTTCATGACTTTTGTTCAGGCAATGATGGTTTTTCAAACAACTATTTGTCGTAATCGTTACAACACGCGGAAAAGGACGAAAGGATGGTTCTCAGATTATTTTCTAATAACGTAAGCAAGGAGAGACACACGCACGTAGGCTTGCTATGCGAAACTCCCAGTAGCTAATAACTACAACGCCCTCGTGTGAGAATAGCGGTGAAGGTTGCCTAGAAACACACTGCTAATTGTGACTAAATACTTTATACACAGTAGAACTCAACGTGAAATCCGTCTGCAAATGAAACAGTCCAATAGAAGGCCTTCGAGTTTATCGAGAAATAGTGAATATTTTATTTGATTTTATTTGTTTTATTCATAAAACATGAACTGTTGCACATTTACGGTAAAATTCTAGTCCGCCTTAAAAACAAAAGTGACCCACCGAAACAGTTCAGCAAGAGGGAGTAGGTATTGCATATGTCTATAGATGTCTTAATGTATAAGCAAGTCACGCGTGGACTTACAGGAGTCGATGGCTGGCTGTGAGCAATCTGACCTTGGACAACAGCCCATTTCAAATTTCTGACCATTACGCGCTTGGGAGCATATTAGGTTACACGTGCCTGTATAGCCAATGACCATTGTTTAATTAATACAATTCGTCTAGATGAAAAATCTCCCGCAAAATAGCACCAGCTCTGGAACTGAGGGAAAACTTATTATTTACTGTCTGTGAGAAAGTGCTGTTTTGTCCATGTGGCTTTTAAACCCAACCTTTAATTGGTTACACTGACAGAGTTACATAACATCCCTGGACCGAAAGGATGGCGCTGTCTTTACTCAATCCATGCGTAAAGACTAATGGCTGTGAGTGCTGCGTAATCGTCTTCTCAACCTATAAGTCTCCAAGTACACTTGTGCTCTCTCTCGCTGAAGTAGAAGGATGCAAAGTAGCTAAGCCTTCTTCAAATATGTATAGGTACCTTTGTGTGTGTTTCGGGCGTCATTAATGTACCATAAATCAATGAATGACACGAAGACGCGAGAAAAACGTCTCTAAGCTTCTCAGGAAACCGCGGGTGCGTGGGTGGGAAGAGGTGGGCTTTTAGAAAGCGCGCGGAGCGATATATCCATGAGGTGTCTACTCCTATTGGTCAAAGAAAAGAGTCCTGTCTTATGTCAGTGTGTGACACGACAGGCAGCGGAAATAAAAAGAATAAAGAGCCTTGAAAGTCAAAACAAGCTCGAAGAGTTGATGGCTTCAGAGTACTTGACGATTCGCTGAAAGATTTATAAGGTTTTTTTCAACACAGGTAATTGCATTAAATATTTATCCTACCGTAAGTAAGGCAAACTCTGATTTATATGGGTCTATTGTTGTTATTATTATCGTTATTGCTATTGTTATTATTTCATTTAAAAAGACTAAAGTTTTGCATAAAGTTTTTGAGGAACTTGAAAACTCAGAAACCTCATCAATTAAGACGTATATTTTCAGAGAAATGCGTAACCAAACTCTTTTCTTCTTGTGTCTCTCCTGTATAGAAACCCCAGAAGAGAATGGCGTGGTATGTTTTGGTGTTAATGTTGAGCTTGCCATCTCTGTCTCGGGCAGATTGCTCTGCGCAATGTCTGAAATGTGCAGAGCAGATCTCAGATATAAACTCTCCGGTGAATCGCTTGGTAAGACTTCCTTTGCGTTTATAGTCACCCGTATTTATATCCACAAGTAGTCTTTTCTTTCTTTTCTGTCTTTTTTCGGGGGTTCGGAGAAGAGGGATGTGGAATTTTAGAAGTATCTGCCTAGTGTATCCCCCAAATACGCAGCCGTTATCAAGAGAGACTGGTTTTCTGTATCTCAGATAACTGCAATGTAACGTTGGTTCAGCACCACGGACAGAGCGCACTTCAACACTGCGTGACTCGGAAAAACACAACTGCTAAAACTGAACTTAAACGACATAATTAATGTCATCTTAACATAGTCCTTGAAAAAATATCAGCCAAATACGTTAATATAACCCAACTGTATAAGAAACAATGTGGGTAACAAAGTAAATATCACGTTTATCGTTAAAGTTTTTTCTATATCCCCCCGTTTCCAGACCTGCACCTTAGAATGTGAAGGAACTCTTACATCCACCATCGAACTAGACCGGTGTGAAAAGGCTTTACAGGCGCTCTCAGATGACTTAAAAGAGGTCAGTGAAGATTTAATGGAAGAGCGAAATGCGCTAACTGAGGAGGACATGCAAGCGCCGGCTTCGAACCTGGTGAAACGGTACGGAGGATTCATAAAAAGGATCGACAGAAATAAAAACAAAATATTCATTTCTCCATGGAAGGAGAACGCTATACAAAAGGGATTGTTCGCAAAAAAATACGGCGACGCACTCCTGAAACTGGTGGAGAGAAACATCCCGGAGCTGTCAGAGGACGAAGACGAAGGCGAAGACGTTACCTCCGAAAATGAAATGGGAGTTTATGACAGTGACCTCCCTTTAAATGAGGTCAAACGCTACGGAGGATTTCTTCGGAAATTCGGACCAAAGAGAAGTGATTCCATAGATGAAACTAGCCAACAGGAGTTGCAGAAAAGATATGGGGGTTTCATGAGAAGGATTCGCCCCAAGTTAAAGTGGGATAACCAAAAGAGATACGGAGGCTTTTTACGTCGCCATTTCAAAATTTCAGTGCGATCTGACGAAAAGCCTTCAGTACTACACGATTAATTTGGTCGCTAAATTACAGCGCAAAAGACAGTAGAACTCAAACCGCAAATTCATTCAGTTCACGTTGTCTTATGACTTTCCAGAACTCATACGTGTGTGGGTAACTTTTCTGTCCAAATCTGCTAACATTCGGACTTCATAAGCACCGTATCATCTACTTTTGCGGCAATCATGTGTAATGCGCCAGGGCCAATGACAATGGTGACCAACCATTTTGTTATCAGTAAATGTCTCAGATGTAAGCAACCGATATATGCTGCAGTCATTGCTTGTTGAAATTTACAATAAAGGGCAAGACCTTTATTTGCCAAACTTGCAACGAAACATGTTTTGTGTGGCTTACGTTTACTAGAATAAAAGTATTTAAATACCACCCCCACCCATCCCCAAAAAGGGTCGAACGAGTACAATTAAAACCCTAGAGCAGCTTTGTTAAATTCTAGGTGTTAGTCAATTGCAAAGTTTGGCTCCATAGTACCGAAAAGTGTTAAAGTCCAGAAAAACTACTAACATAATTTTCCAAAAATGACTGTTTTTTCTTTTACATATTATTGATGGTGTGGATAAAGAGCTTATTGTTCTTATATTATAACTATTTTTGGGAGCTCAAACACTTCATAAAAATTCAGAGTGCTGAATTTTACTTTTACCAACAGAACAAAAAATATACATCTTTCACCAGACACCACGTTATATTTATTGTGAAACTGTATTCTATTTTTTTAACTGAGCAAAATCAGTATAGTTTTTTGTGCCTTAACTTGTCAGAATAGTCTGTCTTTATACACACTTACAGACAACATTCTGTTACTGATGTCCCTGTGCAGCTGAACCTATGTGAAGGCAGGGACCTGGAAGTCCTTTTCCAAGCACTCTCAAGGAAGACAAAGGTGAATAAGAGAGATCAATGGACAAGACTCCACAAGAAAACCCACAGAAGAAATATACTACTTAAAAGGACATGCACCAAAGAGCTCCATCTCCTCTGCTCCCTCTCACTCACACGAATAGGAGCATCCATTCTTTTGTTTCCACACCTACAGTACACACGTCTCCAACAGGTATAGAAAGAGGCGTTTGGTGCGGAAGTGTCTGTGTGCACATGCCATTCCGTTTAATGTAACCACACTGGTACTGGACAAACTCATCGTGGTGTAAAGCAGGTTCCTGACATATTCCTACACATTTATGCCCTGTGTGCCTGCAAGACAGATATACCTAAACACACACTTCTAAGAGTGAATCAGAGGGGCTTAGTGAATGTAAAACTAAAGAGATGTGACCGATCCGCTGGGCAAAAGCTGGCCAGCCATTTCAGTCTTCCTCTTATTGTGGGAGAAGTTCCACCTTCCTTTTTCTCTCCAAATCCTGCACGCATGTTGATCTGTATCTTTGCACCATGTTGTCAACCTCACATCATGTGACATTTTCAAGCTCCTCCTTGGGAGATGAGAGATAAATTTCCACATCCGGGGTCAAATGTGACTGGAAGTGCCTGAGCCTGGATGATTCAGATCATCATGGAGCAAGTGTGAAAGGGACCATTATTCTCACAACATTACTATAAAATCCAAACAATGCAGATTCTGGAGTGGGAAAGTGTAGACTGTGTATACATTTATGCAAACCAAGTATCCCTCAATTCTTCCTTTCATTAAATTGTCTCATTCAAAGAAAGTCACAATACATTTTCATAATAAAACATTCAACCCGCAAATGTTCTTCCAACATTGGGGACAAAAGTAGAACTGAACTACCAAACAGAATGGCAGAGGAAACTGCCAAAATTCAAGAGTAAACAAACAAAGTAAACAATAACTATAATACTGAAAACCAGACAGAAATATGCTTTAAAAAAAAAAATCAATAAAATTCAATTTAACTTTTTGAAAGTTATTTTACAATAGATTACCTCTTCAGAGTTAATATCTTTTTAAAAAATGATCCAACATTAATATATATTACCCAACAACCTGAACTGGAAAAAAATGTTTGGGGGAGGTGAGTGCTATGACCATAATTTGTTACAATTTGTTATTTAAAAATAAAGTATATAGGAGTAAAAACAATATGAGCAGTGCAGAATTATTGTTTTACTTTACCACTATTAATACACCCATACATTGTTCCTGCACAAGAATGGTTAAGTATGTTACAGCTTACAGCTTGTAAGCAAACTGACAACCTTCCAATCAATCTACCATTTTGCAATAAACCCCCATCTCTCATAAATTATATCAGTCCTATATTACCTTTCCAGAGTCCCAGTAAATACTGCACATGGAGATCATTTAGGAATGCCTGTCATTTCCACCAAAAACATCTGCCTGTAAAAGTTAATATGTGTAGTCTTGTGACCAATGCAGTGGGAGAGTGGCCAAGCTAATGGGAAAGTGTCCTACCAGAAAAGTGCTTTTCTGCTTACTGATAGAGAGCAAATCTGTCTCCAAATCTTACAACACACACTCCACATTTTAACTGCACAGCAAAGAACTGCCTTTATTAACCTTTGCTTTGATTGTCTGTGTTTTTTTGTGCTGGAACTCCATTCTACAGTCAACGATTAAACATTTACAGTGTGTCTAAGAAACTGTGTTTGTGTGTGTGTTCTTTAATTTTAGCATCTGCATCAAAGCACATGCGGCGTCACTTCCTGTTCTGATAGCCTAAGACAGGAGATCACTTCCTCCTTACATTTGATTGGATTTATGTTTCCAAACCGATACGAGCAGGAAGAGATCGGCCGGAGGCGGGGGAGACCAGGCAGGAGGCGACCCCTGCCAACAACAAGCCCTGAGCATATGGTTGTTCCCTGAAATGAAACTGGAGACCAGCCACACCTGAGCACAGCAAGCCTTCACCTCTTCCACAAGCACCTTTATCAGAGCACTACTACCCAGTCATTCTTCTCCCTCAGCAACACAAAGTATACAAGGCACAACTTTTATGTTTATCAGCAAGTAGCTATACAACACAATGAACAAGAGCAAATTCAGTTTTTGCAGATTGTGATACCAATGTAAACAGTATGATGCAATTGTAAAGTAACTGATTTCAGAATTAATTATGGCCTGTGAGGGCTAGGATGAGTTTTGAAGTTTGTTAGGAACTGAAGCACAGGATTAACCCAAAATATTAAACAATAATTCTATGAGTCAAGGCTTGGTTCCCAACATGAAATATACAATTTCTTTTGGCTCACTGCCCCCAGCACAATCGCCTACATGAATGATCATGTTTCACATGAAAAACAAAATAAAAATAATTATGGACAATTGTATGGGAAACTTGGCCTTGGCTGGAATTTGTTCCTCCGGTTCTCATCAACTTTTACTGTTTGTCTTTGGTCTGCTGCTCAAGGCTGCCCTCTGTTGTCTCTTCTGCCTGAGCTAGCACTGTATCTATTGCAGTTGCACTCATGGGCACAGCCACTACTGTGCTGCCCCCTGCTGGTGCAGCCAGGCTCTGCAGTGTGGTGCCAGTCCCCAGGGTAGGGAGGGTGACTAGCTGAAAGGGGCTGACCATTTTCACGATGGCAGGTGCTGCCGCCCCCTCCTGTAGTGCAGCGGAACTCAGAACGGTGAGGTTGGGGGAGTCGGCCTGCAGCTCCGCACCTGCCGGAGACGTCAGGACCGTGTAGCCTCCAAAGAGAGGTGCCGAGGTGGGAGCGGTCGCTCCCACGGCCGACAGGATTTTGTCCAAGGGAAAGCTTGTGAGCTGTGTAACAGGCAGGGTGAACTGGACGGGCTGAGTGGGCAGAGCCATCACCGAGGCGGGCCCAGAAGCGGTGCGGGTGAGGCGGGGCCGTTTGGAGGATGGAGGTGTGCCCGCTGGGGCCAGGGTCATGAGGACGTTATTGAGATGCTGAGATTTGTTCTTGAGTTCTTTCGCTCGTTTGCGATGCTCGTCGCACTGTTTTTCCAGAGCTTCAAAGCCAGTAGAACACACACACACACACACACAATTTAAGTACATTTTAAGTACAATTATAAGAAAATGCATTATTATTACAACAATATTATCATAGCTTCTCTAGGCTAAAGGTAATAATTGAACGAAATTGACCATCAGTGTCACCACCAGACTAAGACACCAAACACTGCAGGAAGCTCTCTGCGTAATTAAAGTCATCAGACAAAGGTCTTAGCAAATACGATATTCCAATAATATTCACATCATACAGTACTCACCCACTAAGCTTCTAGTGTACTGCTCCCTGCAGCGATCCATTTCGCTCTTATGGCCTGCTAGCACTTTCTTAACCAGATCCAACATCCCAAAGTTCTGCACAACATTGTTGAGCAGTGCTGCATCTATGAAGGGCAGAGAACATCGATTAAAATAGGTGCTAAAACAAACAAACACAAAAAACCCTTCAACAGCCATATTCAAGCATTTGCAGAATTAACATACACTAAGCATTAATACATATCATACATAAATTCATAAAGGCACATATTATTTCATTACCTTTCTAAGATGGGAGAAGATATTTAAAAGATTTATTAATAGTAGATAGAGAGAGAGATAGAGAGAGAGACAGAGAAAAAGACCTTTACTGATCCCAAGAGGAAATTTGGGAAATCTGACCTACGACCTGTAGAGGTGGTTCCTGGATACGTTCCTGCAGTCCTCCGAGGATTTCCTCGATTTCTCTGTGCAGATCCTCCATGATGTGATCCAGTAACCCAGCATCCTTCAGGCCTCTCCAAAATGTCATGGTGTCCTCTGAGAACCAACACAAAACGTTCAACCGAGACCGAAGAACGTTTTCATCTTGACACCAAAATTCCATTCTTTATAAACACCTTCCAGGCACAGATGCTGTATTACTGTATTACTTTGTTTATCCCCATAATACATCAGTTTAAACGATGGCTTCTGGAATCCGTTAATATGCTAATATGACTGTGTGTGTATTGAACACCCACCTCCTATAGCTGTGACCCACTCTGTACTGTCATCACAGGTTTCTGTGGCAAAAGCCGCTGGAGATCCATTCACTGGAACGGCACAGTAAACATATATGACAGGCAATATTTATACGACAGTGAATGTTAACACTCACAGTACTATGTGACTCATAAAAATCCGGCCATAATGAATCACAATATTTACTGTAAATTTAACACTGTTGTACACAAGTGTCCACAAGGTACTGGGACCTGGATGACCAACTGTGTCCCAAATGTCAACAAAAGAACAAGACACGTGTGTAAGGAGTCCCGAAGGAAGAAGCCCTGTGATGTGGTTCCACGGTACCATCGGTGGAGGACGGCGTTACTGGAAAGCTCTCGCTGGACTGCTGGCTGCTGCTGAGGGATGCCCTCGTCCCTACCAGGTCGATCTTGGTGCTGCGGCATGTGTTGGAACACAACTTGGAGTGCTGGTAGAAGTCGAGTTCTCCAGAGTCCATGATCTTCCTAGAGATGCCACCAAGGTTAGACAGGGTTAACAGCTGCATCGGGAAAGCCAGACAGGTTTGTAATCGTCTAGCGATTCAAATCGAATGTGGAAAACATTTGTGAAAATGGTGCTGGAAATGTCTGGAATTTACTGTCAAAGAATGTGTGAATTGAAGAGACCAAGAAACCATTGATATAAAACTATGAAGAAAATGTGGTAACAAAGAATAAATCATAGAGTAGATTTTGCAACAATACCAAAAAAAAAGGCTAGCAATGTCTTACAGTATCACGCAACAAAGGCATGTGCTTCCACACAAAGTAAACAATGTCCACATCAGACACACTGAGTTAAATGAAACCATCTTCTGAAATGTTCAGCCTGTCAGGGGAGGCACACACCTTAACATTGTTCCATTGAGGCGAATGGCTCTCTTCCAGTCTTTCAGAGTAGATTTTCCAGCTAGGTAGACAAACTCTTTGGGGCTAATCAGGTGATCGTTGAACTGTAACACAAAAGTATGAGGGTTGATAAGACCTTATTCTGCCCTGTAGGGTGCCAGTGCCCAAGACAAAACAGCAATTTCAGAGTTCTAACATTTATCACCAGTTATCCTCATTTGATGAGAAACAAAAATTGTAGTATCTGGTCACTTTACTCAACAGAGGCTAAATGGGCCTTGTTTTAGCTCACAGCTGATTTCAGACCACAGGATAACACAAGTCAGTTCCAGGTTTTAGCCAATGGGCACACAAATCATTCATTAGATGAACCAGGATTCTTCTCCAAAAAAGGTTTATTCTGAAGAGGAATTCAGCTATAAGTCTGCTGCCCTACAGTCTTACTGAAACTCCCATGCCTTTAATTAAGATTTGCATTTTCTCTACAAAAAGCAGCTTCTTCTGAAAGATCTGTGGAACCTGTTGAGCTCACAAGCACAACGTATTACAATAATAGTGTCATCAAAGGACAGGAATAGGCTCTGCACTGCCACATGAGTATCACCGCTAGGGTCATTTTTGTTTGCATTATTCAGAGGGTCGTTACCAGTTTTCCAACAGTAGGAGCAAACGTGACTCATTTACCTGCACACATTTGACATTGATGCCAGGGCAGACAAATTTTTTCCACACAAGATCCGCCTTGCTGTCACCACATGTGATTTGGTAAAGAATGTCTGCCTCTATGTCCACGTCTTCAGAGAGCTTCACTGCATGAGAAATCACAATGGTTTACACACAATATGTCTTTTGGTCTTTAGTGCAATTTTCACAAGCTGATCTTACTCTGTAGTGTCTACGCAAAATTTTTAGCATTCTGTAATTCTCGTCATTGTAATATAACGAACATACATGCACTGCGTCTCTGGACACCAATAAGCATGAATTGAAACCTCAGTAACAACTTGGCATGGAGTTTAAAGTTAAACAAAATAGCTGTTTTCTTCTATCTTCATACACACACACACACACACACACGACAGCCAGTGGATAACAGTGGATGGCAGGAATGCCATGAATAACAATTGCTGTTCACTGTCCTTATTCGACCTCCTGAGCAGAATTACTGTAACTGACACTGGAGATACTTTGCATGACCTTCCACCATTCCATATGAAGAATTTCCAAGAGGAAGCTCCCGCAGACTTAACGCAGTCTGCAGGAACATCATGGTGTTTGAGCTGAGAAAACACTAAGCTACAAAATGCAGGAGGACTCTAGAGCAGAGATTTGGAGACTCTCATGTACAAAATCGCTAGATGTGTGAGGCCAATTACTATTCAGAAGCAGTGCCAAGTTATCCCTAGGGCAGCAATAGATGCTGTTACACCAAGAACAGCCACTGTAAAAATGTTTTTAAATAAGTCTTTAGAAATAATGTTTCAGAGGTCAATGATTTTCTTAAAGACAATTCCTACCAAGGACTGCATCCTTAGGAAGGGAGATGGTGGTACTGGACTCAGACTCCAAACTCTCCTCCATAATATTTACCCTGCATGTTAGAACACAGCCATTAACCATTTGATACATGACATTTTGGAATGGACATGATCAGCCTCATTCATAGATCTTACTACCCAACCTATCATCTTTACTGATATTTATTCAAGTAGGTAAGACAGTGGTAATTAACAATATGTTCCCATCCTTGTGAGCTACAACACTGTAATTCTGAACGAGACATTTGAATTCCATCAACCAACAAGAATAAAATAAAATGGCTTTCGCGGCGCTTACTGCGTCTGTTCCAGGTCTGTGGTTCCCAACATGGTCTTCATTACTTCTACTGAAGGGGTCTGACCTGAGCCGTCCGGGGTCGTCACGACCACCACCTCCTCTACATGAAGGTTCACCTCGGAGGACGATGCCATGGACACGGCCGCATACGACTGTTCCTTTCACACACTTTCAGAAGTAAACCGAAAGGAATCCGACGAGGCTGGAAGTTGAAGACAATGCAAAAACTCATTGTGTGCATTGTCTTTTACAAAGAGGGGGGAAAGGGCGAGATGCGAATTCCGATTTTGGTTTGATTGATAATTATTTGTCAAAAACACACAATTGTTTCTAGGACACTGATGTTTCACTTCTACTGGAGAAAATCTAATTCTAAGTTAGATGAAACCACGCTTTTCTAGACCACGCTGTCTGTATGTAGCAGACGGTACACATGTATAATTAGCCAGCTAGCCAGCTGGCTAATACCAACTAAACTAGTGCTTTGAAGTTTAACCGATTTAAATGATGTTAGCCTGCTAGCCTATACATTTAGTTAGCTAGCACAAACACAACGGTGCAGCTGTATGATTAGCTAGAATTTGCTGACTTCTTGCATGCTACAAATGGTGTAGGGAGCCGTTTGGTGGCATGTAAAAACAAGTCACTACTGAAACATTTACGTCGGGTGTTTAGACTTTTGCCGTGCCCACGTAATTGTGGAGCGTACGCTTGCTAGCTACGCCTCTAGCAACTAGCTAGCTAGCTAACTAACTAAAGAGCAAAATAAACCGACTAAAGGAGTTAACAAATAAAATACGACAACTACGTAAAGCATAACTTAATTCGATGTCAAAAGCACACTGTATGTACTGGATTAGCTTTCAACATTTATTTGTATAAAGTACTTTACCTGAAGAGTTTGAGTTTGTTTAGAAAGCACGTAACCGGTTGAGGGCAGTGCGCATGCTCAGTAATTCAATATAAGTGACGTATATTGAAAATACGCCGTCTTTTCTTGCTCATTGATTCTTTACATCCCTTGTATTTATTTTAAAAGCGGTGGAAAGTTGATTAATGATCAGTTCCTACACATTTTACAACCAGGATATGAAGAGTGGATATCAATTCCCCGGGAACTACAGTCAGAAAAATCCTTCTACAAAACTATGGTTGTACTTTTTCCATCTATATATTTTTTCATCAGCTTGGTCAGAGCTGTTGGTCAAGTTTGGTAGTTGTGACCTATTCTGCATGAATGACCAATTCCCCCAAATATACAGATTTACTAAAATTACCATGAGTACATGCTAAAACATTACATACCTCAGCCCAACCTGTCCTAGAGTACTTACAACTGCTTGAGGCTCGTTTGCACCTTGGACAGTACAGAACTTGCATCTTGGAAGCTTTTAAAAACATATATTTTTAAAGTACATTGGCATTGTCTTGTAAGATCTCAGCACCAACCACACTGGCATTTTCTAAATGACACCTTTAGAATGACATCCCTCTCTTTATTTACATATGTGCCTGCACATTGTAAATGATAATAAAACTGAACTAATACAACCTCACCTCCAGTGCCAACATATATAAACATGTCCTCCACAGCTGTTAATTTTTGTATTTGTTGTTTGACCAATCTGGCCACCCTGTGGAGAAAGCTCATTTCAGACGATTGTATCGACAATCTCGTTCTTTCAGTCACTACCCAGAGCTCATGGACATAGGATATCTTCCTATCTGAAGTAGAGCATTGAGAGGAGCCAGCTGAGCCAGCCTCCCCTAGGGAGGTGCTCCAGGCAATGGGGAAGAGACCCTTGGGAAGGCCCAGGACATGCTGGAGGGATTTACATCTCTTGACTGTCCTGGGAACACCTCGGTATATCCCCAGAGGAGCTGGAGGAGCTGGCGGGGGAGAGGGAGGCCTGAACCTCTTTAGGCTACCCCCCTGTGACCCGGACTTGGACAAGTGGTAGAAGATGGATGAATGGATGGATATGACCAGTCTATGACTGACCCCAGATCAGCAATCTAACAAGCCTTATAGAGAACCATTTAGGGGTCACAACTCCAAGTGCCCTATCACCACTGGGAAAACATTAGTTTTAACCCTCCACATTTTCTCCATTTCCTCTTTCAGTCCCTGGTATTCTTCCAGCTTCACATATTTCTTTCTTTGGATGTTTTCCGACATTTGGGACTCTTACCACTGCCATTTACTCCAGCTTGTTCTCCATCAATATTTGTGGTTCTTCTCATATTGACTTGAGTTTGTCCAGCTCATACCTTGCATATGTTCCTGTATATGAACCCTGCCTCTCTATTTTAGCTGTCAGGTGCTGGATCATCTCAGAGTTTCCTCTACACAGTTTGCATCTTGGGTCTTGTCTGGTGTGAGTAACCCGTTTCACTTGACATACTGTGTTATAGTCAATGCTTGCCACTATGTCAATTGTGAAATTTCAAAATATGTTGAAGTTACAGTACATATAATTTTTAAAGATAACACACAAGATTGGTTACTAGCTAGACAACTATCAAGCAAAAACTCTCTCACCTAATTCTCGCTTGCCAGCCAATACCAGTGATATTCTGTAATTTACATAATAGATAAACTTAGTTTATTATTTTTTAAAAAATTAATTAACTTTCATTTAGATCAGCTGACTGGCTATATAGCCAGAGCAGTTTAGGAGTTAGCTAGATATCATTATTGCGTTGGTTAGATTAGGACACATGCTTGTTCTGTAAGAGAATTAAAAACAGCATCAAATAATGTTAATTTGTCTTTATTTTAATCAGCACATTCACAAACACCCCAATGAACTTATTAATATTTATTTGTAAAGATGAAAAATACAAACAAAACTCTTACCTGATGATAATGCACTGATTACCAAATTAATTTTGATTATTGCAGATTAAATAAAGAGACAACCCAGTAAGCACAAAATATGCTTTGCCAACAAGAAACCAACCAATTCAAGCTTCCTCTTGCCTGAACTGTTAGTTTATGGTTTAAGAATGGTAGCATTAGATTTAAAAATCAGCTACATTAGCATCATTGTGCTGCAGGTACAGTTCATAGTGAAAATGAAAATGAACCATTATATGTACACATGTTGAGGGTGGTGCGTTTTTGTCTGTTTTTGCAGTTTGCTAGGCCTGAAAGTGCATGTGTAGTTTGGTCACTTCTTCACAGTCGATCTGTCAAAATAAGGAGGACTTTATTTATCCACAAATGAAATTAAAACACAGCTGAAATACTCTAGTTTCACACAGATAACAGTAACCAAGTAGCTGTACGATGAAGTAATAGTACTACATAAGTAGTATTTAATCACATATGTTTTTCTGTGCTCATAAATCAGCAATACATATGTCATAATGAAAGATGGGGAAGTGAGCTGATACTGGTCTCTGCAGAGCAGTAACGCTTACCTCATCATTCATGTCAACAACTTCCAATCAACCGACAAAATTGATGACAACAAGATGGAGAATGGTGTGAGCAAACAGGAAGTCAGCAAAGGCTCTTTCTGGGGAGATGGATAAGAAGTCACCTTTGTTCTGTGGGTTGATCTGGATTCTCAGGCAAACTGGAAGAGAGGCAATCAAGGTAAATATGTGGGGTTGGTGACATCTGCATGTAGTTAAACCCAGAATTATACACAACGTAATGGTCAAAAGTCTCTCTGTTTAAGACAGATAGGGAAGGTTTCCCAGGATAAGGTAAGAGCCTCAGCCTCAAGATCACTGTGAACAGGCATACCTGTTTTAAGATTATTTCATCTAGTCCTGAGAACGTCTTCCAACCAACAAACAAAACTCTGAAATTAGTCACATCAGTACAACACACACAGAGCAGCCACAGGTATACTCGAGTGAACAGTTCGATAGAACTGTGTTTCTAATAAAGTGACTGGTGAGTGTTGATGTAACACTTTAGAATTTGGATTGGCCGTGACATTTCTAACAGACCAGATATCTACTTTTGACCCCAAGTTCCACACCAAGTTTTCCGCAGTCATCTCAAAATGAGCAGTAGAAATTTACATAAATTAGCCAGTGTGGACCAGTTTCAAGACTGCAGATAGTGCTACTGTAACTAAGCAGTTAGAGTAACTACTAATAAAGTTTTGGCTTCGATTCTCAGGGAGCACAAGCATATTGTTATAATGATAAACATGTAAGACCAAAATACTGATAATGTAAACAGCATACCTTAGCTAACTATGTAAATGTACCCATGCTAGCTTGCTAGCCAACGTAGATAGAGCATCACTGACAATTCAGCTCATATACGTCGCTACCTAGCTTGCTAGCGCTAGTTAAAGATGTCAAATTTAAGTTTGTGAGCAAAATATTAATTATCCATATCACCTGCAAGAATGAACGACCCGACGCAAGATATAAATCCAGACAAAAAGCTGTTGAATGGGAAGGTGCCGACCAACAAGCAATAAAGAAACTGCAAAGCACCAGTTAGCATAATGTACAGAAGATACGCATCCACCACTTTCAGCTTATTTGAGGTGCTCGTAGCATACTCCTCTAAAAACCTCGAAATAACAGAGATCACGGAATATGGCATAATTATTTTTTGGAACTAATTAATGCAAGCCTACTAATTAATTTGTTAAGCCTGACAGGTCGTGCAACACAGGAAATGCGTGTCACCACAACACACGTCCTCGTGTCAGGGAGACGTGATAAATAGTTCCAAATCGACGAAGTGTGTTTTGACGTCGTTAACTGCATTACAAGCTTTGCGAAGTACAAGTTAACTTGCTGTGACACTTGTGGATAAAAATAAGCATTTATGATACTGTTTATTTTCAATATGATCGTGCTCTTCCTACGTCGAACCGTACATTTTACAGAAGACGAAAGTTAGGAAACGATTCACGGTTAACATGGAGAAACACTGACAGCGGAACAAAGGATACGTTATAGTCGGTGTCAATAGGTTTATTCATGCGGGACACGATTTTAAGATTGGACTGTATCCTTGTGTGCCATGCAGGACGAGAGCGAGAGCGACGGAAAGTAAGTGGCTGTAGAA
>JAOYMR010000020.1:4161674-4185700 GCA_025802075.1 Tenebrosternarchus preto
CCCCCCCCCCCCCCCCCCCCCCCCCCCCCCCCCCCCCGCCCCCCCCCCCCCCCCCCCCCCCCGCCCGGCCGGGGCGCGCCCCCGCCGGGCTGCGTCACTCACTGAGGCAATGACAGGCACTCCAAGTTCTGTCCAGTTTTTGATGTACTCGCTCTCGTTCTCGATCTTCACATGCTGAATGAGCTTAGTAAGGTTCTCCTCTGTTGTCCCTGCTTACACACACACGGACGTAGTAAAAGAAGTCTGTTTGCTATAATAATAATAATAAAAAAACAAAACAAAACAAAACAAAACAAAAGAATGGTGGAAAAAAATGTGAGTGGGGTCTGTAAGAACCCATTGTAAGGGGGAGGGTGCAGGGAGTGTGAGAATTGCTTTGTAGCGAGTGTACTGGTAGAAGGGTGTGTGAGAACGTATTGTTGTGAGTTGGGGGGGTGTGGCGTTCAGGGCAATATGAAGACCCATTGTGGTGGTAGTGTGGGGAGGGGGGGTGGTTGACACAGGGCATGTGAGGACACACTTTGCAGCGATGGAGGAGGGGGCGTGTAGGGCGCAGCAGCTGGCCGTACCGTTAAGGCTGAAGATGTAGAGGAGCACGGCGCGGATCTTGTCGGGGGTGCCGTGAGGGTTCAGGAGGATGGGCAGCAGCGTTCGCATGGGGTCCCTCACCTTCTGACCCTCCACGTCCAATCCCATGGCGAGATCCTGTGCACAGGGCAGGAGATCAGCTCTCGCACCCCCGCTGCCGGTTCACCGATGACTACCACAGGTACCATCTGGTCCAAGTCAGGAGAGCACCGAGAGGGTTTGGTTGGAATCCCAGCAACACCCCTCTCGAAGCCCTTCCCCAACACTACAGACCCAGACAGATCGATACACTGGGAGACCTGTGGTTTATTACCTACATCCGTTTAGCCAATTCCAGTCTCACGCACAAGCATAACTGTGTTATTACTAACTCCACTAGGCAACACGTTAACCTGTAGGGGCTTGGAATCAAATAAACGCGTCAATATACTACGCACTTGGTCATGTGTCCATGTATAGTGCCTCTGTGATAAACTAACCTTACATGCTGATCAAATACACTCTAACGGGCTCTTGACTAACTGCACCACAAATAGTGGATTCCACTTCCTTCCTGCCGGCACATAACAAAACAATCTCACGACTCGCCTTTAAATTTCACACATTTAAATTCCTAAACATGTCATTTGTAGCTCCTGCACCCCTCTGCAATGCTATGATATACTGCTTAAACAACACTGCTCTCCTAGCCACTTCCTTTAGCCTGTTCATAATCCTAGCCAGCCTCTCTACTTCTGTGTATAAACCATCAATGGCCATCTAATACAAGGCAGCCGCCTAAACCGGAGACATCACTGATAAAAACGATTTTTCAGTGCTATTAACAGCCTTCACCAATTCCATCTTTAGCCCCCACAACTTGCTCATTATCATTTAGTGTTGCACTATACCATCTACCCAACTTGATTTCTCCTGTATAGAGGGCATCAATTCCCCTTCCATCAAAACAAACAAAAAAATTAAAACAAGAATCCCAGTTTCTTTCAGCTGCCGTCCAGTGTTCTCCTGTGGAGTCTGGATTACCTGCTCTGCTTTACACAGCTTCTCCACGGACTCCTGAAACTTGGACATGCAGTCCTCAGCCAGAGTCAGGTGGACCGCTTTCTGAAGGGACAGAGAAACACATCGTCACATCAAAACATGGTGCCTGTAAAGTCACTGACGCTTCAATGGAAAACGGAACACAATGTAACTTCCCCATCCAGAAACCACCAAGGAAATTACACGATTCCTGGTTCCCTATAAGAGTTGGTTTATTTTCTTTTTTTATTGGCTGGTTTATTTCTTATTGTTGTAGGGGAAACACAAGGCTTCAGAGGTGGCAGGGGGGGGGGGCCTCGAGCAGCTTATGTACCTGGGTAACCTGTTTCCGGAAAGAGGGCATCTGCTTCATCATTTGGGAAAGGCCTCCTATTGACATCTGGGAACAAAGGCACAAAGCTGAAGAATCTACAGGGGCAGAAATGTGACGGAGGCTGAAGGATGTGACGGAGGCTGAAGACACGTGGGGAGGGATGCACTCTCACCTTCCCGTCCGCCTGCTTCCTGCTGGCTGAGATTTCCTTCACCAGCTTTGGGATTTGTCTTTGGATTGAATTAAAAAATAATAAATCATTAGCTACAATGTTAGAAAATAGCTGGTCAGACCATTTAACAGGACAACCACAGTCAAAAGAAGGTAGGTATTTTTGCTGAGACGCTGGGTTTGGTCACGCACTCAGTGACCTCGGCGATGTGCATGTGCCGGAGTTTGAGCCACAGCTCATCGGATTCGTTCAGCAAGGCTTCCTTCTCAGAACCGTCCTTCCCTTTGTACCTGACATGGAAAACCACGTCGACGGTATTTAGAAATGTGTTTCAAATTCAAATTTTAAAAATAACTAAAATCACATGCACTGGATTAATTAGCCCATGATCTGGCTATGTGTTAAATGTTTGTTTTAAAAAAACAAACAACAACAACAAACTTACTTATAAATGTCGTTGTTGATGTCTATAAGGTCATAAGCCATGGCCTGGTAAGTCAGTTCATGTAGTAAAGGGCTCACGGGGTCAAAGCCACGATCAACGATGATTAGCTGAGCTGAGGTCTTTTCCTAAAGGTAATGTTCGGTAAAGGAGGTCAGTACACAGCAATTTACCTGTGTTTTTTCCTTGCCAAAAATTATTATCTCTGTGATCTGTTGGTCCTCTATGTGACACGTGTGAACATTTAGTGTTGGATTAAATTTGAGGGGGAAAAAATATTTTATACTAAGTGTTTAAAGAGTACTTAGACATAAATATGTTTGTTAGATGCATAATTTATGGTTCATTAGACATTTTTTAAGAACTTGGCAGGAGAAACAGCACCACTGCTTAGCGCATGTCTGATTTCATTCTCTCTTCCATACAATAACAGATTAGCAACATCAATCAAATCACCTCTCCCCACTTGGCCTCCTTTAAACTTACACCTTTGACACATTCAGGAATGCTGGCATGTAAAACAGCATGGTGTTTACTGTCAAGACAAGGCAAACTAGCTGCTGACTGCACTATAGCGCCCCCTGTGGAGCCAGTCTGCCATCGCACCTGCCAGCGATGGTGGTGAACCCAGCACAACAGCAGGCTTTCCATATGTGTTTCATGGATGCAATGACAGCAAGTTGTCATGATGAAATTGTGAACAGTCTTACAAATTTGAGAAAAAGTAGACTGCTTTTGAGTTCCTCTGCAGGAAAAAAAAATATAAGAGGGAAGTTATCCTCAGCATATCATGAGTTATGTTTCTGAATGGAGTCGGATACAAAAGGAGAATGGATGCACATCTTGAAGGGCCAAAACAAAACAAAAACTACACTACACACTACACAAATAAGGCGGTGAGAGAAAAGAGAGAGAGGGGGGGAGGGAGATAGAGATAGGGAGGGACAGAGAGAGAGGGAGGGAGAGAGAGGGAGAGGGAAGGAGGGAGAGAGAGAGGGAAGGAGGGAGATAGAGATAGGGAGGGACAGAGAGAGAGGGAGGGAGAGGGGAAGGGGCAGAGATAGAGGGAGAAGGAGAGAGGGAGGAAGTGAGAGAGTGAGTGCTGAGACTCGCCTTTTTCTTGCCATCATCCTCCAGTTTGTAATGTTGTTCTAGTTTTTTGTCCACTAGCTCAGCCAGAAATTTAGCATAATCCTTCGCTGAATCTCTGCACACACAGCACAGCCCAACTCATACATCGGTTGTAATAATGAATCACATAGACAGAGGCACAGCTGAAATCACACTCAGCAAAGCTGTATGAAATTACAGTGAGATATTTTTATCTGCAAGTATCAAAATGTTGACTGTTGACTTTTTGCCCCTGTGTATGTGTGAGTATGAGTGTGTGTGGCTAAATCCTTGCTCTCACTCACTTCTTGTATCTGACCCCAGGATATTCGTCCAGAGTAGCACACACTGTGACTATCTGATCAGCAAGGGTCTCGAGAGTTTTGTTTCGGTCCTGACTATGAGGACTGTAGATGTTCCTGAAGGCATCTGGATTGTCACAGGTAAACACCTAAGTATGTGTACACACACACACACACACACACACACACACACACACACACACACACACCCTGAAAAATCACATAACAATCAACACTAAAGTCAAAATAAGAAAGAAAAAAATAGGAGTGAAACACAGGTGGAGGTAGTCCTCTAATCTGATGTACTGATTCTATATGGAAGCTGAGATCAGATCAGCATGTGATTGGTCCCTGTGTAGGCCTCCTGACTGTGCCAGCATGGTGTGGAGACCGGGACTCTTTCATTTCCCCTAGGAGCGTCCAGTTCCTGGGGGAAGCTCACGCACATCAATGTGCGTTTCTGAAAAGCACATTTTACGTGGCTCAGGCTTTCACACGGACTCCACTGGACTTCGCTCCTCCAAGACCTAGAGGGTCAGAGCTGTGACCAAGGCATTTCCTGTAAAGTGTGCGCACATGGGAAATCCACCTGTCCTAAACATCAGCCTTGTGCTAGCAAATGGCAGCCAGTAGGGAAGTGTCCCAGTAACAGTGTAACCAAATACATCCTGCAACCAAATTCTTTAAACCCAGAGCTTTCATTAAGAAACGTAACCATCATTGGCAGCTTTTATTAACAAATGATGCCAACAAGGGCAGCAGGATATACGAGAAGAGCCAGAGTGAGGAACAAATTCATATTACGTAGAGGAAGATAACACTGAATAAAAAATGAATTAAAAAAAACCTTACTTGTGACTCCAGTGGAATAAAGGAAATGCTGATCTCTTTACACACTTTGATGTACTTTGCACATACTTTAATTCTGTTGAACAGGTCATCGGGACAATCTAAAAGGGGCAGGAACAAACGTGTATCACAAACTATGTTTACCACCAAGAAAATTAATGAATAAGAATATATTTGTCATTTCCTATTGATGCTCTGACTGACGATGTTTCTGATGTCCAAAGCAAATCATTAACAATGTGTATTCTGTTTTGAATGTATGCGCTTGTTCAAAAATTGCCATCAGTAGCAACAAGCTCATTATATGAAGCAAGAGACAAAGTAGCATACACGGCTAAATATATAGGTAGACATGTATTACTGTATCAAATCTAGCTTTGCATTTTATAGTATTATGGCATTATAGCTTCCTTTTGAAACATTAAACAACCTTGGGGTTTTGCCACTAGGGGGCCATTAGAACTAAACCAATGCAGCTAGGGTGGGCTTGCCTGCACCTAGCCTTACAGCTGATAAACAAACAAAACCCTGAAAGAGCAGGGAGTCGTGTACCATGATAGGACAGGAGTTCTCAACTGCACTCCTGGGAACCCAGCTCTCTGTACACTTTCAGATTTTCCCTACTCCCAACACACCTGACCCAGCTCATTAGCTAATTATCTAGCCTATTCATGAGTTGGATCAGGTGTGCCAGGGTGAGGAGTAGCTGGACCTGTCCAGGGCGGCGGTTCTCCAGGACCAGGAGCCGAGAGCCGCAGGGTGTAGTGGCAGTAGGAGGGGGGCATTCCTGTCTCTGGTCTCCTATCTTACAACTTCTACCCCCGGCCTATAAGCACTTACAGTCAGTAAAGTAGATGTATGCAGCTTTGTATTTGGGTTTGAGCTTAAAGTCCTTGACAAAAGCTTCCACACACTGTCAGGAAAGAAGAAAAAAAACAATCACAGAGAGGATAGTGTGGGCATTATTGATAGACATGAATCATTTTTAGTCAGGAGAAAGTATGTTGTATAATGATGTTGTCAATTGGTAACACATAACATTTTGCAAACAAACTCAAAGCGCAGAAGCAGACACTTAGTGTGGCTTGACCTTTTCAGTAGGAGACATGAAGTAGATGGCCTTCATCTCCAGGACTGGCTCCCTGCTTTTGAACAGGTCCTCCACAACTGCAAATGAGACCGACATGTGGTTAATGACATCACAATGAGAAAGAAGCCCCCTAGTGTCAGGGACAACAGAACTGTCCTACCATGCTCATCCTGCTCCAGTACTGCTCACCGTAATAATCATTGTGAATCAGATGTAGCCAAAGAGAAAGGCTTAAATAATTGAATGGTGGGGGCACCTCTAGGACTGAGAAATGCCCTTGCAGCAGCTCAGTAGAAAAAAAAAAGGTTTTATAAGGATCAAAATCCCCCACCAAAAAACTGTGGATGTGTGACTTTTACAAGCACAAATTACGAGCATTTTCTTGTCACTAATATTAGATTGTTCCAATGATAAGAATTAGGCTACCAGACAAATGACTGTAGTTTAAATATTTGGCTTAACATCTTGTATGATCTGAGAAGGCTAACGAACTCAGGTGATCTCTAAATCTATAAAGATCTCTAAATGTATAAATCTACTTTTCTACTTGGTCCTTACTTGTGATCCCTTCGTTCATCAGGTCAGTCATATTGCAGCATGATGACAGTATACGAGTGGTGAAGTTGTCCAGTATCAATATCTATGGCAACAGCATAGATAAGATAAACCAAACTATAACTGAATTCATATTGCATAGAACAACAAATATTAAATTATGTAGTGTTTTCAGTGGCCTTGGGCCATAAAATGCCATTGTAGGTTAGATTATATAACTGTTCTGCATGTCAAGCAAATTACTGGCTTTCATTGGTTCTAAAAGATGGAACTCCAAGTACTTCAAGGTGGAGCACGCAGGTCATTTAAAACAAAAAGAAGACCAACCTTCCATATTTCAGATTTTCTGCAGTCTGCAATAATGGTTTCCTTGAGTTCTGTATAAAAAAAGTAATAAAATAATCCCAAAGTGCTCATCATAGTTACATTGGACTTTGTTTTGACGTTTACTGTTTTTAGTAAATTATGATAAATGCTTAATGCCATTCTTCACTGGTCCCTTTGCTCAAATAAAAATGCTAGTGGGCATAAAACTATAGGAGTAGACGAACTCAAACTTTTAGACAACAGTTGAACAATCTAGTTTAGCTAGCAAGCGAGATAACTGGTCAGTTAACTAAACCAACAGGAAAGCTCTTAGCATTAGCTTAGCAAAGTAGCTAGATTCAATTACCAGGCTAGCTAACTCGCTAGCTAGCCAGTAGGACTGGTGACAAAGATATAAACATATCCTAATTCATTACAAACTTTTATCTGTTGTTTATTCAACCTTACTAACTAGATAGCTGGCTGTTTAGCTAGTTGTAGTTCACGTCACATTTGTTGACAGTAAACTGCCGAAAAGGAATTTAGCCGGCTAATTTCAGGTAGCCGACTTGCTAACTACTAATGAGAGTAGCAAAATTAACACTGAACTAGACATTGACAGCTTAGTCTCAATAAGTCTCTGTTTTGAGGGGGTTTCTTGCACGAAACATACCAAAGAAAACAACAGACGTGAAATACGCGCATCGTTAATGTTAAACAAAACAGGAAGGGAGGTTCACATGAGAACCCAACTGTTGCTGACATTACACTCAGTTCAGCTAGCTACATTACACCGTAGTTCCCAAACTTCTGTAGCTATTTTTTATGGACAATTAAACTTTTTATTCATGCAAACACAGGTTCAAAATCAAACATTACTAATTCGAAAAGTTTTAATAAAACAAACATGCAATGACTGAACGAACTTACTTTGCCAAACTAATTTTTTCAACCCGTGTTCTGTCCCAGTTGCCATCTTGTTTTTGTTTTTTATGGGTTTTTTTTTTTTGAGAGAGCGAGAGAACGCATGACAAGTACGCAATTGCGTCACCAAGAATGTCAGCAAGCACGCGTGAGGATGTTCATCTTTGTTAGGGAGCAAAGGATATCAACCTAATAACCGACGTTCATATTTTTTAAATTGTCTTCTGAAAGGTGTTAGAAAATCTCCAGCCAGAATTACATTATTGATATTGATGTGAACATTATATTTTTTGATCTCAGGACATTTTAACGAAAAACATCTGGAACGAGATTTTTTCCGGCTTCAGGAATTTCAGAAATAATGTTATAAGATCATACCATTCATATGTCTTTTGATCTCTTGCTCACCTTGTTGGAGGCGACCAAATTTCACCAGCTCTGATTGGTCAATTCACTAGAGGAGGCAGGTCTTACCTGAGGTATTTTTGCTAACACCAAGAAAACGGTGAAACAATATTATAGTGTAATACAAGACAAAGGATATATCCTATATAACGGCTTGAACAACCACATCTGGGATTTTACACTTGAACAGAATACAAGACGATGGACGTTTGTGGCATAAAGTTTTGGGTGCTGTTTTTTGGAGTTGTCTTACAGGTATGTGTTTTTTGTCTTTGTAAATTATGGAAATACATAGGGAAACAATGCACACAGTTGATGAATAATATTTTTTGGATTAAGAGTTATGGATTTTTTCATAATGACAATGTTTTTTTTTTTCTTTCTTATTCACAGAATTCTGTACAAGGTAAAATCTCTGGGATAAATCTGTGAGAGAATTCCTAATTCTTATTATAATGTCAGAACTTCACTGTGCAAAAAAACACTGTTTACTATATTATCTGAATAGCAGTCAGTTATCACAAATAACTTATTTGTTCCAAGTGAACAGTGTCGTCTAGTAAATCCATTCAAATTTACTAGATTCAGAACTGGTTTTATTTCTCAAAGTATCTCAGTGTAAATTCAACACCGGTGATCTCTCATCTCTTCAGGGATCCCCTTATCCATTAGCATATACACGGTCACCTCGAGGAGTGCTGTGCTCCGCTGGAACATCTACCCTGGTGCAGCCTCATACAGACTGTCAGCTACTCCCCAGAACTCTCCGGGTCCTGCCATTTTCAGCAGCTTTGGTCCGTCCACGGTCATGGGATCTGTGAATTCCCTCACACCCAACACTGCCTACATCTTTAAGGTGGAGGCTCTGGACAGGTCCTTGACTGTGCTAGCACAGAGCACTGTTGATGGATATACTGGTATGTGTTACAAATACATGCATTGTCCATGTGAATTGGATAACAGTGTGTTAGTTATTATGTGCAGTGCTTAGTGTTTATAATCAAGGTTTATTTGGATTGTCTGCACTCCTAGAAGTTCAAATGATATTTAGCTCATTGGCTCCCAGCATTCATGTCTATAAAAAGTGCAGTGATTGCCTCTCTGTTACACGTTGTCAGCTCCTGATATTCCCACCATCAAGGCAGTCATCTCCAAGCAGAGCCAAAGTGTGACGGTGGACTTTGATGAGGTCACGGGTGCTACCTCCTACATACTACGCACAGAGACCACCGACCAGTCTTTCTTCTCGGAGGTTATCACGACAAACTCCCCGGGCATGATTACTGACCTGCAGCCATACACAGACTACATCCTCAGCATCATGTCCATCAACAGTGGCGGCAAGAGCCAGCCCTCCCACCAGATTTCAGCAAAAACAGGTATCCTTCCTCTCTATCTGCACTTTGACCGAACCCCCCGCCCCACGTCCCTGAAAGAAACAGCCCATTCATGAGGACACACTGTGAGCCATTCTCCAGACCTCAGACCCATTGGTCACTCAATCTCCTCACTGAATAAAAAAGGGTTGCCGGAGTGACAGATCAGGATTTGGCTCATGTTTGTCCTCATGGTGCGCCGATTGTTACCACGTCACCACTGTAACAGGTTCATCTCAGGGGAGTGGGTGGATGTTAGTATCCACCCTTGCACTGTACTGCACCCTTAGGGTGTAGGGCAGTTTCAACATCTCATTAATGGTGAATCCCCATTTCTGACAATGTCACCTGAAGGAAGCAGTGATCTCAAACATAAAAAATAGGTAATTTCCAGGCACATGGGGCAGCAGGTGAAATAATATTTCTCAAAATAGAGTTTTGCATCCAGACTGAAAGGTGTAGGTATAAAACAATATCCAGTGCCAAAGTGCAGACACACTGTTCCACCTAAAGATTGAGACTGGACTTTTTCAAGCACAGAAACCTACATTGTGGACTCCTAATCCACAACATGAACACTATCCTCATGAAGGCATTTCTCATATTCTTACTAGGTTTACTTAGCTTGCTCTCCCAATCCCAACTCCCCAACCAACTGGGATACCTTTAAAAATCAAGAATCCTTTTAGTGTAATTCAGTTGAACACTATAATCCTGATACTGCATCCAGAAAACTGACCGACAGTGTTTTCTGTGACTGTCCCATGTACCCAACCCCCTCCCTCCCTTGTCTACCTCCACAATGGGCAGTGCTGGGGCCCCCTCAGCTGAACAGCAGCTCCCCTAGCAACAGCAGCATCCTGGTTGCCTGGCCACCAGTGCCCCACGCCGAGCTCTACAGCTACACCGTCACCCGTGACAACACGCTGCAGCTCAGCCGTGGCAACACCACCAACATCTCACTGGCTTTGGGAGGACTGGACTTTGGCATTGGCTACTGCATCACCATCAACGGCTGGAGCCCGGACAGCGTTCCCGGGGACACAGCCACCATCTGCCAGATCACCCGTAAGAGGGGCAGGGTGTAATGTAGGTCCATAGAGATTAAGTGATTGGCCGGAATTGATACAAGGAGTGATATTCCCATTTCCTGTGCACGTTTATATTTACATTTAAGGCTTCTTATCCAGAGAGGCTTACAAAAAGGCCTTTGTTGTTGACTCATAGAATGCATCCTGCCCAGAGTTCAATAGACATTTGAACTAGAACACTGCTAAAATACAAGAATCGTGCTGGTCCTAGTATAAGTTCGATTAAACAATGATAAATATATTAAAAAGAATAAGTGCTCGAATCTGAGTTACTCACACTGGTACAAAATCATCAGTGGTCATTGAGATGCTCTACAAATAAATGAGTCTTAAGATAGATAGATAGATAGATACTTTATTGATCCCAAAGGGAAATTTTAGTCTGCGTTTGAAGATTGCAAGGGATTCTGCTGTCCAGGCAGTCAGTGGAAGTTCATTCCACCATCTTGGAGCCAGGACAGAGAATAGCTTAGAAGATTGTCTACTTGACTTGAAACATGTCTACCATTGGACTTGAAGCATCAAGCTGTAGTTGAGGTATAGATCAGGCTTTGACCATCATCATCATCATCATCATGTAGGAGAGAGCTGGTCCATATTTGGCTTTGTAAGCAAAGTATCAGGGTTTTAAATTTGATACAGGAAGCCAGTGAAGGGAACACAGCTATGGAGTGACATGTGTGAACTTTGGAAGGTTACTGACTAGTGATGCTGCTGCGTTCTGGATCAGTTGTAAAGTCCTGATGACCTGTAGAGGAAGACCAGCAAGTAAGGAGTGTCAATAGTCGACTACTGACAAGATCCTGCACAAGCATCTGGGTGGCTTCCTGTGAAAGGAAAGACCGAATCCTTTGTATGTTTCTAAGGAGAAATCTGCAGGACTGGGTAAGGTTTGATGCATGACTTGAGAATGACAACCGGCTGTCCAAAGTTGTGACCAGGCTATGGACAGCTTTAGATGGTAATACCAGTACGTTCTCAAAAGAAACGGTGAGGTCATGGTGATGATTGGGAGTCCCTGGGATGTATAGAAGCTCAGTTTTACTGGGGTTAAGCTTCAAGTGGTGGGCTGTCATCCATGAAGCATTGTCTGTTAAATATGATGAAATGCATCCTGAAACTTTATCAGAAGGAGGAAAGGAAAGAATTAGTGGGGTGACATCAGTGTAGCAGTAATAGTAGAAGCCATGAGAAGATATTATATCACCAAGGGAACCAGTATACAGAGACAAGAGGAGAGGGCCAAGCACAGAGCCCTGGGGGACGCCAGTGGAGTGTCTACATGGACTGGATGTGGATCCTTTCCATGCCATCTGATAGAACCGGCCTTCCAGGTAGGAACCATCTCCATGCAGAGCCAGACATGCCAAGGCTAGATAGAATGGAGAACAGGATGTTGTGGTTTACTGTTGTATTTGTGTATGTGTGTGTGCGCAAGTTTATATGTATGTGTATGTCTGTGTGCACATTTGTGTGTGTGTACAGGTTTGTGTGTGCATGTGTGCACGTTTGTGTGTGTGTGTGTGTGCATGTGTGTGTACGCACAAATTTATGCATGTGTGTGTGTGTGTGTGTGTGCACATACAGGTCCCTCCACTCCCCAGTATGTGGAGCTGCAGATGGTGTCGGAGAATGGAGAGTTGGGTGTGTCTGTGTCGTGGGCCACGGTGCAGGGAGCAGACCAGTATGTGGCCATGAGCTCGTCCGGCAGCAACTGCTCATCCACGTCCAGCCCCTGCATGCTGAGGGTAGAGGGCTGTGGTCAGATCATCTACATATCTGTCAGTGCCATCAACCAGGCTGGAGCGAGCCAGCCCTCCGATCCAATACGCTTCCACACCAGTGGGTTGGACAAGGGTTTTCATGCAAGAACATGCACACACACTTTTATCTGTGCATTTCCAGAACATGGTGGTTATACATATGTTATATGTGTATGATATATATGTAATTATCTATATCTAATAAGATTCATTTCTAACCTTAAATCCAGTAACAGAAAAATAGTTTTTGTCCTTTTGCTTTTAGCAAATGAAGCATTTACTTTTTGAAAGAAATGTTTTACTTCGGCAGGTATTTTTCACAGCAGAAGTACATTTTCATTGATTCTCCTACATAGTCATAGACATTATTGTCTGGAAAATTCACAAAAACTGAGCATAGACACACACACACACACAGTTGCTCATATATTATTGTATCTTCGGTTTATGTAAAGTTTGACAATACTTTCCAAGATGGAATCTCTATGATGTCATCAAAAAAATAAACGTCAGCAACACACTGAGCGTTTTTCTTGCGGATGAATGAGACGCAGTATTATCATTATGACTTCGCAGTCCCGTGTCCTCCGGATCTCGTCGGCGTGGACGAGCCAGCGGCTGGTACCTGCTCACTGGTGTGGAACCTCACGTCTTACACCGACTACTACACGGCCTTCATCAAGAGGGACGATGGCGTGGAGGAGTCGTGTAACACCACAGACACCTCCTGTTCCTTCCACTGCAGATGTGGCTATTCCTACCTGCTCAGTGTGTTCAGTAATAACCAGGCTGGGTCCAGCCACCTCGGACCTGTTCTCAACGAGACCACTGGTGAGGGCCGGAGGACTCGCAGTGTTACACACATTTGTGCCTTTGTAGCAATGGCAGCTGTATGATCACCCTTTCCAGTTCCGCTCCTATGCAGAGGCCGATGTTCATCCTCTTCCCCACAGTGCCGTGCTGTCCCGGAGACGTGTCAGTGTGGGCTCCATCTCCGGAGACGCTGGAGGTGGCGTGGACGCCAGTGCGCGGTGCGGACCTGTACCAGACGTGGGCTGTGGCACGTGGCATGTCTGATATGATCTGTAACGACACGTCACCCACATACGTGCTCTCCAGCCTCACCTGTGGCACCAATTACAGCGTGGCTGTCATCCCCTGCAATGAGATCCACGGCTGTAACCTCTCCTGCAGCCCCCAGACACACGAAACGGGTAACATACCCCCCCCCCCCCCCACCACACACACACACACACACAACTACACGCACATGTGCACACACAAGTGAAAAATGTAACACATAAACACATGAAGATGAAGCATAATTTCTAAATGTACAGCTAAAAGCCAAATAGTACATTCAAACTCTTTAATGATTTCTCTTTTATGTCTCATGTGTCTCGCTAAACACTTTCTCATTCTCTCTCTTTTCCCACAGTTCCGTGCATGCCAGTGATAGTGGATGTGAACCAGAGCAACTCCACCTCCATCACTGTCACCTGGAACGGCTCTAACACCACCGCCAACTACACAGTCATTGCCACTAATACCCAGGGCAGCACCTTCACCTGTCAATCAACAGGAGAATCCTGTATGGTGACGGGACTGCTCTGTGGCTCCACCTACAAGGTCAGCGTCATCGCGGCCACTGCGGCTGGACAGAGCATACCCAGCTTCACTTGGCCCTTTGAGACAGGTAGTATTTCCGTATCCCAACTACAGTCCTTCATTGGCCAGAGATTCTAGTATTAGAGAAGTGGTGGTGACAGGGCTTAGATGATAACTCAGAGGATCTCCAGGGGAAATAATTTTGAATCTTATAGTGAGGAAGGGTTAGTTTACATCAGCTAGACCAACTGAACTGGCAAAAATAGAGAAACAAACATACAAAAAACACTGGTCAGCTTTCACAGTGTCTTAGCTAAGTTTAGCTAAGGTTTGGCATGTAACACAAAACCAAATGACAAATTTGTAAAATGGTGAATAAATAAAGACGGTGTGTCTGTGAGATTGGTCCTACTGCGTCTCTCTCCTCTCCATTTAGCTCCATGTTGCCCAGACAACCTGACCGTGACTCAGGTGACGCAAGCCTTGAGTAACATCACCTGGTCAGTGGCACAAGGAGCCCAGTCCTTCCGTGTATGGCTGACGTCACCACGGGGCAGTGCTCAGTGCCACTCTTTGAAGTCCAGCTGCTTGATTGGCTGCATCACCTGTGGGATGAACTACACCGTCTCCTTGGAAGCCATCAGCCCAACAGGAAAGAAGGAACCTTGCACCTACCACAGCTTCTCTTCCAGTGAGTGGGAAGACCTGTTGACATCACAGTCACATCCTGATTGGTCAATCAAAGCACATCCTTCAAGCTTGTCCAGCTTTTACTTTGTTACACATTCCCCGCCCTCTTGTCTACACCCTGCAGGTGAGTGCTGTCCGTCAGGGATCCGCCTCTATAAGCGCTCCAACAACACCCTGCGTGTGCAGTGGAGGGCGGCCACGCCCCTTAGCAACTACTCAGTCCTGGTCTCTGGCAGAGGGGGGAGCTACACCTGTAGCCCTGGCCCAGGGGGCAGCACGTGCGATGTAGCCAACATCGTATGTGGTAATATGTACTCAGTCGTGGTCACTCCAGTCAACCCAGACAGAAGTGCTGTTCCCTTCTGCTCCAGCAGGATATACTCAGGTACAGTACCACCTTTTTTGTTTTTTTTTTCCTTAAATAAATATGGGTTTATTTACATATTTACACACAGACATACACACATACATACATATATACAGTATCAGTCAAAAGATTGGACACATCTATGCATTTCTTATTTATAGTATTTTCAACAAAAAAAAAACCCAAACATATCAAACCAGTGAAGTAACTTATATGTGATTATGCTGTGATAGTCAGTATTTGTTTATCTTAGATTTTAGATCCTTCAAAGTAGCCGCCCTTTACTGTCCTCCTCAGCTCCACACTGGTGTTGTTCTCCAGCTGCATGAAGCAGCCGCCTGTGATGCTTTTCCATCAGTCTTGAAGAAATGTGCAGAGCATATTTGTGCAGAGCACTTGAAGGATGAGGGACTAAGGGTTTGAAAGAAAACTTTTTTTGCTGAAGGTGCATCTGCAAATAAATGTTTGTGAATGTGTGTGTGTGTGTGTGTGCATGTGAGTGCATGTTTGTGTGTGTGCATGTGAGTGTGTGTGTGTGTGTGTTAAATCAGTTTATATGTAGCCTAACACCTTTACCAATTGATGTTTGTCTTAGAAACAAATGTAACCATCATCCATCAGATTAAAATGTCTTTGTTACTATTAAAAACATACATTCAGTTTGGTGTGTCCAACCTTTTAACTGGTACTGTGTTTGTGTGTGTGTGTATGAAATATATATATGTGGTTATATAAGGGTAGTTTTTGGTTTTGGCTTAATGCTCACATGCTATATAATAATAATTTAATTATTGTTACATATAGCTGACTTTAATTGCATTACCTTTTAGTTTACTGTCAAGGGACTGATGTTGGAACAGGTAAGTTACATTGATTAAAGCAAACTACTTAAACATATACAGAAACATTTGTCATATAGTACAAAGGAGTATGTTTGATCAGAACATTTCTTTAAAACTTAACTAAAGATAGACCAATGTGACATACCTTTAAATTTACATTTGCTGAACATTTCACATTTCAGGCACATTACAAGCAAATGGCAAAAAATCTGTTAAATCTTATGCACATTGATTTATTCCTTTCTAGTATTCTATCGCGGGAAGAGAAGTGTGGATTAATGAACGGTATGTATATGATTTCCTCAGCATGACCAAAAACCAACAATATAGTGCCATTCCGATCCATAGCTTTTAACACTCTGAACAATCAGACCTCATATGATATTTGATGCAGCCTATTACCTGAGCCTCAATGCTGCTTTTGTGCGCCTGCATATCTGATCACATTGGCATTCACACGAAAGAGGTTAAGTGATGAGTCATGTTTCCATGATCTGAAAAGAAGCACACAATATCTGTACAGGACAAAACCGGCAGAAGAAAGAACTTCTATATCCACAGAAATGTGCACTTATTTATGATCGCCTATCACTAATTTTTATCAAGACCGTGGAAGTTTCTATTGAATGTTATTGTCAGACGTTTTTAGGTTGAGAGCATTACACACTGCTCACCAAATGAAAAAACTAGGTTGTTTTTGATACATTTCTTCTGATCAGTTGATGGATAGAATAGCTGTCATTTGCAGCATTAGGGAGTGTTTGACTCAACTCTTTTCCTGCCATCCAGCATCAGGTGGAGTCAGTGGATAGATCACAGCTGAGCACTTCCACACCGCGCTCTCCACTCCATGCTCTCCACACCATGCTCTGCACACCATGCTCTCCAGCCCATGCTCGCCACACCTTGCTCTCCACAACCAACTTGCCACACCAACTCCACCTCATGCTCTCCACACCACACGCACCACATTCTTCACAGCACTCTCACCACACCATGATCTCCACACTCTCCACACCGCGCTCCCCACACCATGCTCACCACACCATGATCTCCACACTCTCCACACCACGCTCTCCACACCTTGCTCACCACACCATGATCTCCACACTCTCCACACCGCGCTCCCCACACCATGCTCTCCACAACACGCTCTACATCAGACAGCAACCTTTGGTGGCCCTCCTGGAATGACATAAAATACCGCACTATCCTCTAGTCATGTTTGAATGATCATTAGTATCTATATAAATATTGGTTTCAAAATGGCCGACAGAGTGCATTTAAAGCTGTTTAATTCCTAAAGCCAAAAGATTAAATGAGTTTATAAATAAGATTAAATACTTAAATTATTTATCTTTATTATTATTAATAAAGTTTATTATTAACCTTTAAAAATTAAGGTTATGGAAGAAATTATGGAAGATTAATGTAATTTGATCCATAATGTTTTTACTGCACTTCACAAACTTATACAGAGATTCCTTCAGATTTAATAAAAATAAGCCACTTAAAACTAAAACTAAAGTTGGAGACAGTACAACAAATTCCTGAATGCTCTCAGGGATTGGAACTACATGTGTTTTTCCATATTATTCTGGAAAACCCGATTATTTGCTAATTTAATTTGTTATCAAATATATATTGGTCATATATCTTTGGATCATTGTAACAATGCCATACGTTTATTAAGAAAACTGTGCTCAAATGATATGCTTAAGGTAATATACATTTTGCTTATTGAAAACATGTATTTTGTGAACAGGACATTTGCATTATGTGGCAAAAAAGACAAAAAGTTGAATAATACATTTTACTTATAAAAGCACTTCTTACACTCAAATGATGATAATGTGAGAGCCAAGGTGAAAGTCAGAGTCAAAACTTCAATTGAAAAACAAATTTTGTGGTCCCCTGAGGAACCATATGAATTGAGCTGAATTGAATACGATGATGAATCTCATATCCTGTGGAAGTGATTCAATATAGTGTTGGATACATATACATGTACATTCCTGAGTATCCTACAGTAATAAAAGGGACTTCATGCATTATTGTGTTATGTGTCTTTTGTTCATCCCTCAGATTTCTAGGAGTATATAAAAATCAGGCATTTTTAAAAATGTCTTCATTCACAACATGTGTAAGATTTATAACTGTGGATGGGGAAAAAATTCCTAGCCTTAAAAAAGGCTGACCGTGATTGTAGAAACAAAAATTGGTGTTATGAAATTCCAGTGACTGTCCTCTTAAACAGGTTTGTAAAAGTCCTCCCACTTAAGGCAGTGTTATGCCTGTGCACCCCTGGGTCCTGCTGCCTATCAGCTTGACAGTCAACAGGTTGTTTTAGGGAGACATTACATTACTCAGGCATTTACTTTGTTATGGAACCAGATTCTAGTTGTCCCTATGTAGTTTTTAGGTAAAACATACTGTAGAATACTCCCATAAAAGGAGATAAAAGCCTTAAACATAATGTGGTTTTCCATTAAAGCCTTAGGAAATACAAAGAAAGATAAAATCTTTCTTGTTGACATGTTGACAGGAAGCGAGATGAACAGAGCAAGCTCCTTGCTTCTTAAAAGAGGTTGGGGTGTATTTTCAGGTTACTCCATTTCCAAATCTGATGTTACAACAACACATAGGGCTGGTAGCTGAAATGCAATATGCATTGTGCAAGAGAAACATGAAAATATGATGTACCTTTAAAAATTGGTCTTCTGGGAACCAACGTATCATATAACATCCACAGATACAACAACAGAAGATAAATGCCTTTGTGCACAGACCGCTGAGCTGAACTGTGTTTCCATGGTTAGAATAAAAGGTGCACAAGGGCAGCCACAAGCAGCCAATTAGCATTATGACTGCATGCGGTCAAAGGCCATGGGTTGTACTCTTGTATTGTCCACAAACACACCCCATGGGCTCAAAGGTAAAACAAGATCAGGAAGAACAGAGTGCGACATCATGTAGGCCGCGCCGTTCAGCATAATCCCACAAAAGACATCCTCATAAAGCTCATTACATTGTCTTTGCAGTGTATGAAACTGCTTCGAATCATGAGCAACTCCAGGCAGCGCTATCATCTCATCGCACGCGTACATATGCTGGTTATAAATAAAATGCTAAAACGATTTAGCGTCGTGTATCACTGCTATTGTGAGACCAGCTTTCATTTTATGAATGAATATGATTCTATGGAAACAGAAGGACTAGACTTTTGGACTTTTTCCCCCCATCTTTTGTGCCACTGTTAACACGCTCTTTCTCAATCTTCCAAACTCTGTGATAGGATGCTGATGGTTGCCATCGGAAACAAGATGACAAATAATGCAGAAACAAAAAAGTCATAATGCTAATACTATATTATGATATTATAATATTTCAACTAGTAATTGGTGTAGTGACACACAGGGAGTCAGGTTGCATCAAACCAAGCAGTGCTTCAGAGCAGGTTTGATTCCAGAGCTCCCTAAACTCAGTCTGGCTGATGTCGTAGGTAGAGGCAGATACTAGTAACAGCATTATACTGTCAGATCATTATTGATCTCGTTCGGCCAAGATCGTGGACTCAAGCAGCTGAAATGAGATTTCTACATAAGGCGGACACAAAGAAATCTCCCTTAGATACAGGGTGAGGAGCTCGGTAAACTGGGAGAAGCTCAGAGCCGCTGTTCCTTCGTTTTCATACCCCCTGGATGTCTCCCTAGGGACATGCCCAACAGGGAGGAAAGCAGGAGGGAGACCCAGGACAAGCTGGAGAGACTGTCCTGTGAAAGCACTGGTATCCCCTTGGAATAGCTGAAAGAGGTGGAGGAGGAGAGGAAGGCCTGTGCCTCCTTGCTTAGGCTGATGGATGGATGGATTTTGTGATGGATATTATGCTGAAATAACTGTACTCTATGCTGTTCATACTTCAAATGAACTGTACCAGAGTTTAAAATCAGACCAAGACTGACCTGCTCAGGGTATCTCAGTCTGTTAGTATGGTATGCAGTACAGTTGGAAAGGCAGCATTCTCAATTGCTCTAGTGAAGTAACCGACTCATGCAAAATATGAACACACCATAAATCCAGTCAAAACCTGATGCAATGGAAATATTTTGTGATATTCTGGAAAATCGTATTTAATGTATTTTTCCCAGTATCATTATATGGACATGTCAGAATGCATTGTACATATACACATATGTAAATATGTATATTGTTCTTCAGTACATTGTATTTAACAATGCATTTGTTATTTGTTTGCAACCATGTGCTACAAAATATACTTTTGGAATTCTAATTTCTTTGAATGTTGCAAACCTTTAGTTAGATCTATTGTCACTCCTACAATCAAAAACAGTGTGGGACTCACAAATAAACTGAAATATTACATTTACTAGGTAGACTACATGACTGATGTATTTAAAAGATGACGTCAGAAATGTTACAAACATAGACTTAATACGCAAGTTACGTTTTGAAGACAATAAGGACGTTTGTTTTTTAATCAACCAAATATATTTGAACAATTAAAATGTAACTTATAGGTTTAAAAAAATATTTTCAACAGAAAAAAGCACATTAGTGACCTCACCAGTGAAGAAAAACAGCCAACTAACCTACCTTTATCCAGCGCTGCAACTCTTCTGAAAACAGCTAATCACTACGTGAACGTCTAATAGCTTAATTCCTAAAGCAATGGAAAAAGGAAGTTTCTTACAAAGGAAATTTCTCACATTTTTAAATATATGTAATGTAAACGCTGATCAGATTTCAAGGTGACTAACTTAACTTTCATGGTAATTAGCTTCAACTTAATAGTTAGCTAGCTAGCTAGTTAGCTAACTAACTATTAAGCTAGCTAGTTAGCTAACTGCCATATCTATGGCCCTATGTCAATAGCACTCACCCACTTTGCCTTGCCATTTCCCATCATGAGAAAAAACCCCAATGCCATCTTAAAAGCCATTCCTTTATTGCATGTGTTTGTCCGCAGGTGTCTGATCTTTTTTGCAAATGTCTGGCTGAAGATTTTTTTGTGTGTGTGAATGCCATGTCCCTCCTGCAGGGTGCCTACCTCACCATGATAACTGTCCTGTGTTCCCCTATTTGATTTTCTCCTGTTTCTGCTGTTCGGGCGGTCACCTCCACCCAGCCCTCTCCTGAGGGCTCTCCTTCACCCCAGTTGCCCACCTCAGTTTCTCCCCTGCACTCTGCTCCAAAGGAGGCGCTGTCCTCACAGCCCATCTCTGAGAGGGCATCAGGGTGGAGATGGGGGGGAGATGACACCACCATGTGATTTAAATGTCATTCTGTGCATGTACATTTGAAAGCAAAATTTATATAATGTATGTAAATTATGTATAAATATTATATATAAAAGAGCATTTCCCTTTATCTTGGGTCCTTTTCCAGAGGCCTGGAAGCGTCCTGTGTTTATTTTAGCTATTCCCAGGACTCTTCTGGGCAGAGAGCTCCCAGTTTGAGGGTCATAGTCCCTAGTTCTCAGATTACCACAGGAACATTCACATCCCACATCTTTTCTAGCTCTTCCTTCAGCCACTGGTATTTCTCGAGCTTTTCATGTTCCTTGTTCCTGGTGTAACTGTCACTTAGGATTCCTAAATCTATCACTATGACTCACTTCCGCTGTTTGTCCATCACAACCATATCCAGCTGATTAGCCGTTACCATTTTGTTAGTCTGTATCTGGATGTCCCAAGGGATCTTAGCTTGGTATTTTTCTACAATTTTTTTATTCTTGTATATTAAATATATATATCAGAAGAAGATTCCAGGTAAATACCTGAAATGTATTGCAGTAAAAGACGAAAAGATATTTAAAACTAGCACACAAGTGATTATTATTTTTACATTTTTTCCATAACATGCAGCTCACATGAGGTGAAGAATCAAGTTGCTTTGTAGTCCTCAAATAAACCCATTCATGCTCCATAGATCAGGTCCCCCACACGAAAGTGGCCATCTTTGAAACATTCAGGCCACTGGGTGTATTGTGAGTTCAGTGTGGCCTGGTACAAGCTAAACTGATTACATTAACTTAGCAGTGTACAAACTGTAAACTATTCATTACATAGGGTTACACACACACACTGAAACATACGTTGAATGAAGTAACCAACTCCTAGATGACTAGGGCTTTCTTTTCCAGAATTTCTCCCTCTGAACCATCCTTCCCACCCCTCCCTCTTTCCACCAATGCATCTCTTCATCTTCTCATGATATTTCTGTGCCCCAGGGCATGGTTGGGAGGGATGGCCCCGTTTAGGTCTTACTGATTGGCTCATGCCCCAGGTGCAAGTGGGATGCCTCAAAAGAACCCAGAACACCTTTGTATTTAACTGTACAGCTAATTGAAATCCTGTAGTCAGTGTCAAAGATGGGATCAGTGCGACTAAGACTACTAGTTATCATTTGGATTTCTTTGGCTCAGGTAGTTGGCATTCTGTAAAGTCTTTAAACACTAGTATTTGTGGATGAGAAACATGGGTGTTAAATATTGTTATTTTTGACAAGTAGAATAACATCTTTTTGTGTCTTTTTTTTAGATTAAGTACACTCAGGCACAAGGTAGGTCAGCAGCTATATTATAGATATATTATAGATCTCTAGCCTTGAAATGAATTTACACTGAAAAAAAAACAGAGAAACAAACACGCATATACAGATGAACCTCTTTAGCATTCACTGGGAATTCAGACTGCAATGCGCTTAAAATTGAAGCAGGCCATAGACACGCTAATAACCTACTTTTCAGGGATTCCTAAAATAGCTGTTAAACGACTGTGTTTGTTGCAGCATGCGACATCATCACATCAATAACGTCCACATCAGCGTCGTCGCTTCTGGTACGCTGGAACAGCTACTGGGGAGCAACGAATTATTTTTTGGACTTTCGGGTCAATTCCACTGGCGTCACCGGCGTATCCCCCGTTGTGGTGACACTGTCGGCATTCACAACACAAAAGGAAGTTTTCGGTTTGAGAGCGGGGACTTTTTACACTGTTGTAGTCAAAGTGTTCCAGTTCTACTGGGTGGCTTGTCTGGATTCGAAAATAGCAAGAACAGGTGTGTCCCTTGTGTCTCTTTGAGTTGTCTTTTGGATTAAAAACGAACAAAAATCCTATAGTTCAGTTTTGGCTACGTACAAAATAAGCAGTTCTGGACAAGACAACATATTTGTCCAAATTACGATATTATTAAAACTCATTGGTTTATTTTGTGAAAGTAATACATCAGGTTAAATGGCAACAATAACCGACCTGTTTCTCTTCTTCAATCAGTCCCAGACGCATCGCAACTAAACTCTTCTAAAGCAATATCAAGCACAGCCATCATGTTAGAATGGGAGAAAGTATATGCGGTAGACCAGTACTTTTTACTGGTTAACTCATCGCTAACGGGAGAACATTACAATTTATCTTTCACGGGTACTACTGCGGTGGTCCAAAACCTACGGCCGTTTACTACGTACGACTGCTATGTTGTTACCTCAAATACGGCTGGTCTGGGCGCAAGAAGCAGAGTACGCACCGTCTCCACACGTGAGTCAACTTCCACGCAAAAAAAAAAAATGAATCGAACCATCAGATCTGAACTGTAATAATTATTTTTGTGACATGTCAGTTGCATTTTTAAAAAACGTGGCGTCATTTTGCCTGATTTTCATGACCTAAGATCCCAACTTTCTTTATGGTTATCAGTGGTCCAGCCGCCTGTAAATGTCACAGTGGAGCAGATATCAACTCAGAGCGCGCGCATCAGATGGCAGCCAGTAGATAAGGTTCTCCTCTACAAGGTGACCGTCACGGACTCGCGCGGCGTTCAGCTTCTGAGCTCCATCATTTCTTCCACCTTCCTGGATGTTCAGAAAATCATGCCGTGCAGCGCCTATCAAATCTCAGTTTCTTCAGTCAACACGTTCCTTGAACCCGGAGAATCGAAGCTGGTCAACTACTCCACAAACAGTAAGCCCGCATGTTCTTTAACTACTTATTTATGTAAAGAAGTTATGTAAAGATAAACGGTTTATTGATTTTGCTGGAAATATTAAACGGTTATAATCCCAAAACAATTAGGTGAAGCATAAAAGATTTGTCTATAACACCTCAGTGTGTGTGTGTAATTCCACTGACCACACACAGTATGGGGCAAAAAAAAAACAACCAAAATAAAGATAT
>JAOYMR010000020.1:4195367-4225946 GCA_025802075.1 Tenebrosternarchus preto
AGTGAATGCAACACTCTAAGTAAAAGTTCATAGAGAAACTCCAACTGAGCCTAAACCATGAAGGTTGCCTTCAGTTCGTCAGAGACCTGCTGTATTCAGACCCCTCCCCTCCCCAGCCCCCTGTGTTCCTCAGAACGTGTCGGTGAGTCTCCAGTGCACCAACAACACAGCTTCCGTGTCCTGGACTGGCAGCCTCGGCGCCGTGGGCTACGTGGTCAGTGCCGTGAGCCGCGGCGGAGACACCAGGTCCTGCCGCACGCTGACCCACGGCTGCCGGCTGCCCGGCATGAGCTGCGGCCAGACCTACAACGTCGTGGTCACGCCTTTCTCCAACACCTGCGACGGCGCGCAGAGCACAGCCATCGCCTTCACCGCAGGTGCGAATGAGCAAGCGGGCCTTCGCCAGCACCGACCGTTCAAACCGAACACAGCCCACAAGGCGCATGACGTCAGCAGTCAAGGCCTGCTGTCTAATGCCTGCGCGGTGGGATGTTGAAGTGAATCTCGGACACAACACCGTGAATACGAACCCAAAGAGCTGCAACTGGCAACCGCACGTACATTTTATTATTAAAAGCAAGACAAAAATGACTTACATTTAACTGTTGGCAATGATGGTTGCAGGCAGATTATTTAGAAGAGCAATTGAAAGTTAATTATTTAAGGCCAGTTTCACTATTTTTCATGTTTCTATGAACGTCACACATGACCCACAGGACTTTCACATTTCTCTTTACCTGCTTGTATTAAAAAACATGAGCTTCTCAATGCACTTTTAATGTATAAGTCAGGCCCTCCTACACTTCTGTGACTCCTCCCCCTCTCTCAGGTCCATGTCCACCAACCGGAGTCCAGGTGAACCTGGTCTGTGTAAACAACGTCGCATCTGTCAGGTGGCTCGCTGTCCCCAATGCTGACATGTACATCGCCAAGGCGACCGCCACGGACGGTCAAACCAGCAGCTGCACCACGAACACCACCACCTGCTCCTTCCTTGACCTGTCCTGTGGCAAGAACTACACCGTTACCATGGTGACATTGGAGCGTGGCTGTTGGAGTAATCCCAGCCCGCCGGTCATGCTGACATCAGGTGAGTGGCGTGGCCACACGCAGCAACTGGGCACTAATATAGCTTACTAGCACTAATATAGCTTACTAGCATATATAGCAGTGGAAAAGAGTTTTGTGGCATTTTATTTGATGATATTATGTGTGGTTTAATTACTCTTATTTTTTATTGCCCATTTCTGTGAATGACTATCAGTTGTGTCAGTTTTTTGTACTGTAAATAAACTGAGCCACAAATGGCGAGTAAAGATCTTAGCTAAACTCTAGAAACGCTAAAGAGAAGTATTGTAAGAGTATCCTCTGTGTCTCTCTCGTCCAGCCATCTGTCCTCCTAAAAACCTGGCCGGTTCCACTCAGTGCCGCACCAACGACATCACAATCACGTGGGACCCCAGCCCTCGGCCGGGTGCCACCTACTTACTGTTCTCTCAGCAGGTGGGTGGGGCTAACTCCACCTCCTCTACCACGGCAACGACTGTGACGCTCACCGGGCTCCAGTGTGGCATGGTCTTCACGGTCCAGGTGGCCGCGCAGGATAACACCTGCACTAGCAGTTACGGCCCACCTGTGCAGATCCACACAGGTATGGAACGTAGCAAAGGACGCAGAGTGCAGTTTGGAGATTTGCTTTGATCTTCCATTGATAGTACAGCCAGTGCAGCAGAAATGACAACTTTACACCAAACTTTACATGCCTGACCCAACAAACAGCTTGTATCTCTAAAGACTTTCAGGACCTTTATATATATTCTTAACTTCTATCATTTGTACACAACAACTACAACTAATCTGTTAACTTACATGATGACTTACGTAATCGGATCCTCTCCTGCGCTCAGCGCCGTGCCCACCCTCGGGCCTGGTGGTGACGGCCGAGTGCGGCACCAACCTGGGCCGACTCAGCTGGGTGGGCGGAGTCGGGGCCACGCTCTACATCGCCGCCCTGGTGAGCGACGAAGGCCACGTGGTTTCCTGCACGTCCAACGGCACATCCTGTGTGGCGAAGCTGGAGTGCAACCACCGCTACACGGCGACCGTGGTCTCCTCCTACGGAACCTGCAACAGCTCGGCGAACAGCTCCGCGCAGTTCAGCTCGGGTGAGGGAATCGCCAGCCAGCTTATCGGCACTGCCACCAATCCTGCTGAAAGTGTGTTGATCATGCCATTTGAGATGTTGATGTTAGGTCCGCTGGAGGTCCATGTTTATGCCGGATACATCACAAAGTAGGGTATCTTAAGACGTTTCACAATTTCTTGCAAACGTATTTTTTCCCAATCTGCATTTTTCTTCTTTGCTCTTATTTCATGTAGCTCATATTATCTCGTCTTGTCTCGTCTTTCCCGCAGCCCCGTGTCTGGCTGGTAACGTGCAGGCTCAGCTGGACTGTGTTTCCAACACTCTGGCCGTGCACTGGGCTGCCATCAGTGGAGATCTGGGCTTGTACAGCGCGCTGGCCATTGGCAGCAACGGCATGCGTGCTTCCTGTAACACCAGCAGCACTTCCTGTACCATCCAGCGCCTGCAGTGTGGCCACACTTACAGCATCGCCGTGACAACGTCCAACATTCACTGTGACGTCGTGGGTTCTGACTACCAGGTTCAGACAGGTACACACAGACTTAGGAAACACATACAGAAACAACACATACAGACTTAGGAAACACATACACACACATAGGTCAGGCTCTATAATGCAAGCAAGATGGCTGAATTCTATGACAAATGTCATGCCAATATATTACTTCATTTAATCATTGAATTACGTCATTTGATCCTCATTCTTTGCCATCAGTCCCCTGTGAGGCACAGAGGCCGTCCGTGTCACTGGTGTGCAGTACTAACGTTGCCACGGTGACTTGGGACTCCAACGGTGTGGACCAGTCGTACAAGGTGTCAGCAGTGAACTTCACGGGTGGGCAAGCAGACTGTGTGAGCTCCAGCACGAGCTGCACCTTTAGTCAGTTCCACTGTGGAGAGACATACGAGCTCACCGTGACGGGAGTCACACAGCAGTGCAGCAGCCAGCCTAGCACCTCACTGGAGCTCAATACAGGTGAGAAATAGAGATACCTGCACACAGGTGAGAGAGAGAGAGAGATACCTGCACACAGGTGAGAGACAAAGATACTTGTGCACAGGTGAGACAGAGATACCTGCACACAGTTGAGAGATAGGGTTACCGGCACACAGGTGAGAAACAGAGATACCTGCACACAGGTGAGAGACAAGAATAATGCACAGAGGTGACCTGCAGTTACAAGATATAAAGATATCTGCATAAACTTCAAACAGAGATACCAGCACATAAATGTGATGCAGTAATACCTACACACAGTTGAGAGATATCTGCTCCATGACTATTTTCCTAACACAGCCTGTCATTCCACACTGCGTTTCCCCAGCTCCCTGCGTCCCCACCAATGTCATAGCAAATTTCGACTGCAACTCTTTGATCACCTCGGTGATGTGGGACATGTCCCGTGGTGCTGATAGCTACGCGGTTTATGCTGTGGGTAGCATGGGAGAGAGCGAAAACTGCACCAACATCGACACCAGCTGCATCTTCCAGCACCTGCCCTGTGGGCAGGACTTCACGTTCACAGTCGTCGCTCTGCATGGCGAGTGCATGAGCCTGCCGAGCCAGCCCGTCACCGTGTCTACAGGTACTGAGTACAGACAGGGGGCGCCACAGAGCCTCAGCCCAGAAAACATGCTCTTAACGAGCCCCTTGCTGTCGTTCTCTTTCATCCTCTCTCTCCTTTCATCCATCCCTTCCCCACATCTTTCTCTCTCTCTCTCTCTCTCTCTCTCTCTCTCTCTCTCTCTCTCTCTCCATCGGGTTTTCTCGTCTCTCCTCCCAGGCCCTTGCCCTCTCTCAAACCCCGACGCCTTGCTGGACTGCAGCAGTAACTCTGCTCTCGTGTCATGGACGCCCGGCGTGGGCATCCTGTTCTACAACGCCTCGGCCGTGCCCTTCGAGACGGACGACCGCGCCGCCTGCAGCTCGGCCGGCTACACGTGCAACATGACCGAACTGCAATGCGCCACTGTCTACCAGATCAGCATCACCGGCCAGGGCCAAACCTGCTTAAGCACCAACCAAGAGTTTGTTCTCTTGACCACAGGTAACACCATCAGTGCTTCAACCCCCCCTCCACCCACCCACAACCCTCACCTGGCATGACCTGCATCACCCTGTTCCTCTCCACAGCCCCCTGCCCACCAACCAACGTTTCCATCCATACATCGTGCACGTCCAGCGTCGTGTCCGTCTCCTGGGCAGCCTCTCTGGGCTCCCTCTCGTACCTGGCCGTCGCCCAGAGCAACAGTGGGCACCGGGCGACCTGCAGCAGCACCAGGATGGCATGCGACATCACAGGGCTGCAGTGTGGCCAGACATATGAGGTTCACGTGTCTGGCATGGACGACAAATGCGTCGGGCCGAACAGTGAGAGCCGTACCTTCAAAACCGGTGAGATGATTCTGTTATACTATTAAACAACAGTTAAACAGTAGATTACTTTATTAGGCTTTCCTATTCTATTGTATTTCCGTACAGCTGTACATAACACATATATAACACCAACATATTCTAGGGCTGGACGATATAGGCAAAAATATCACTATGATAGATATTTATGATTATGATCTATATTTATCGTGATATATAATTTTATAATGCTACCAATCTTGATAATGGCTGAAGCAGAAGGAAACCATAGGGATGAGGTTCGTTAGTAAAACTTCAGAGTACAATTGCAAAAAAAAACCTAATAGTATAATGTAAACATTTAACTGTGGAAACATGGTTTCCCTTCCTTAAAAAAACTTTATTTTAATAAAGTAATAATTATTACTATTAATTATTTATAATAAATAATAATTAGTAGTAATAATTACTATGTACTGGTTTTACACCTCTCAAATGTTTTAAACCAGTCATTATGATAGACCTGAGCATGTTATAGCATTGAAACCTTTTTCGAAATAGTTTTATTATCCAGCACTAACAAATAATTTTAAAGTAAGTAATAAAGTACCACTCTGAAGTCAGTTTGATGAACTGGAGTCATGTATCATTACTAGCGCTCTTCATGAGTGAGCTTGTTTAAACTAAACGACAGGTGTTAGCTCAGTTTACACATCAAATCACGGTCTGACAGCAGACTTCTTCAAAACACAGACTTGTTTAGATTGTTTGAAAATGATTCTCCTCCTGACCTCCTTCCTCCAGCTCCCTGTGTACCTCAGAATGTCCAGCCAATACTGCGGTGCCAGGCAACGGTGCTTAACGTCACCTGGCAACAGACGGGTGAAGCCACACGATACCGCGTCATGGTGCAGAGCAACGACAATCGGCGACAATCAACGACAGTCCCCTGTGACACAGACAGGCCTTTCTGCACGTTTCCCAACATCCTTTGCGGACGGACGTACAGCATCGTTGCGGTGGTGGCCCAGAACGAAATGTGCAACACCTCCTACAGTACAGTACAGGCTGCCGTCTCAGGTGAGGCAGACATGGCCCAAACTACAGCATGACAGTGTCAAGTGATATACAAATCATTACACCATATTATATCTGTATTACAAGACCCTAAAATTTTATTTATATTAGAGTTATTGCTTAGAAGTTGAGCCATGTTAGATAGAGGAGAACAATCTTATGCTTCGGGGACTTTTTCATTTTAATGTATGACTGAGAGGAGACTTCAAATACATCTTCTCAACCATGATGCAGTTCACACACTAAAATCCCACTCAGGAATAGCGACAAGCCCTGGAAACAAGTTTTCCCTCCCTTGCTGCCCCAAGCCTGGAATCTTCTGCCATCCGACACGCTCTCTTTGTCTCTCTGTCCGCGTGGGCAGCCCCATGCCCTCCGCAGACCGTCAGCGCCGTCCTGGACTGCGTGTCCGACACCATCTCCGTGACGTGGTCTCCCAGCGCGGCGGGGGTGAGCTACGTGGCACGAGCCGTCTCGCCCTCCGCCGCCTACACCTGCAACAGCACGGGCGGTGGCTGCAACGTCAGCGTGGCGTGCGGCAACACCTACAACATCAGCGTGACGCCGGTCCAGAACGGCTGCAGGGGTTCCACGTCCACTTACACGACCGTTCAGTCAGGTCGGTGATGATCGGAGTACGCACATGGTGTGACACACACACACACACACACACACACACACACACACACACACACTCACAGCAGCGGCATACATCTGTATTTCTGTACAAACACAACAGCAACTATCGAATGTTTCTCCAAGTTTCGTCAAAGTGACGCAAACACATTTGATTTGTTTTGTTTTTTTTTTAAGTTATGCGTACACTTTTATACACTTGTTTTTTGCTTGTGTGTGTATGCGTTTGCGTGTGTGTGTGTTGTTTTTGCTTGTGTGTGTATGCGTTTGCGTGTGTGTGTGTTGTTTTTGCTTGTGTGTGTGTGTGTATGTGCAGCACCCTGTGGTCCTGTGCTGACGCGGGTGCAGATGGACTGCCTGTCTGACTCTGCCTGGGTAATGTGGGAGGCGTCGGCAGGGGCGGAGTTCTACGTTGCCACGGCGACCAACGGTGACGGACAGCAGTACGCGTGCAATTCCAGCAGTACCATGTGTGCGATCGATGACTTACCATGCGGGATCCATTACAACTTCAGCGTGGCTGCCTTAGACAGCCAGTGCCTCGGTGGCGTGAGCAACCTTGTGGAGTCCGAAACAGGTGAGGAGGTGGAGAGGGAGAGAGAGCGAAGGAGAGAGAGTGTGAGGTGGAGGGACAGGGCAAAGGTGAGAGAGAGATTTTCCAGAAGTTGAACAAGCAAAAACCCTACAGCCCCCCGCCTCCAAAAAAAATTTGAATTTTACCCATTTTTATCTTCTGTAATGTTGTGAAACTGCAGAGGTTCAGACAACATTACAGGCATTACAGCCTTTATTGTTGTTAACCTTACAACTGTTTTTTTCATTTTTGACTGGAGCCATGGAGCATATGACCCATAGATATTAAATATCCTTGATCATCTTCATCTCTGGCTTATAAATCACTTAACTTGACAATCTAACCCTTCTCCAACATCTCACCATCCCTCTCGTGTTAAAATTTATTCTTCACTCTTTATTTCTCTCTCTCCTCTTTCTCTCTTTCTCTCTCTCTAGCCCCATGTGCTCCTGAGGATGTGAACACAGTCGTGGAGTGTCTGAACGGCACGGCTACAGTTCAGTGGGCCCCAACTGCTGGGGCCCTGCACTACATGGCAACGCTGGAGAGCGCCGAGGGTGACAGCTACACCTGCTGCGGCTTGCAGAACACCACGTCCTGCCAGGTGTCCTCCCTCCCCTGTGGCAACATATACCTAGTGAGGGTCATCGCCGGGGGACACACCTGCAACAGCTCGGAGAGTGATGTCACCATTGCACGGACAGGTATCATCACACACACACACACACACACATTTCTCAGTTGGGTAGTATACAGCTGATTCCCTTCTGTCCTGCTACTTCTGTCTCATATTTTCTGTGGGGGTGAAAACATCAGAAGAAAAAAAAACAGTAAGCATGTTTAAGGGCCTTGTCTGCCTCACCTGAGACAGCAGCCTGCACTGTTTTACATGTCCTATGTCACAAGGGCCATTGCACCCCTTCCATAGATTTCACCTCAATTACCCCTTCATGATCGTTTTTATATATATATATATAATCCAAAACTGACCCCCTTTTGTACGATAACTTGCATCATCAGCGCCCTGCACCCCGGTGGGCCTGAACGCCAGCCTCAGCTGCAGCAACAACGTGGCCACCATGTCGTGGACCACGAGCGCGGGCGGCCAGATCTATACGGTCAACGCCTTGAACGAGGACGGCTCGCTCGCTGACAGCTGCGACGGGCTCGACAACTCGTGTGACCTAAACGCGCTCGCCTGCGGACAACACTACACGGCCGAGGTGGTCGCTCGTGACAGCGCCTGCACGAGCCCTCCCAGCTGGCCCACCCACTTCAGGACAGGTGAGCGCGGCTTAACGATGACTGCTACGGTTATTACGGTTAGTAAAATAATCAGTCTCAGAAATAAACCCATAAAACTTTACTTCAAGTCGGACTCAGGAAAACGCGCCATGTAATTTAGGTATATCGTTGGATAGTGCAAGTTTAGTAGCATGAGATCTTTACAAACAAGAAGTCATATATAAATATTTATAATCCCTCTCTCACAACTCCAATGGCTGGTCACAATTTTATATAAAATTCCTGTCGAACCATTCCAATGTCTGGTTATATCTTTTCCCTTTATTACTCGCAATTGGGTTTTCTACCAGAGCTCATGAGAGTGTTTGAGGGCGCAGCGCAGTAGCGCCAAGGTTTGTGTTCTCTTCTGGGCTACGATTTGTGTTGTCATTGGAGGGGGGGAGCCAGGACAGGGCACCAATCCATCACTTACATTTATTCCTTCATTCAGTGTAATTATGTTCTATTGGCATGTATGTTTTAAGTAAATAAAAATGGGAAATTAGTAGAAAAAGAGCAAAGGAAAGTTCATCCTTGCAGTTTTGGATATTTACCAAACCTGAAAGCAAACCATTACGGGAGTGTGCATAATGCTGAACTGGACCTCGTGAACTTTAGCTGACCCGACTCCTCCCTCTGGTGCAGTTCCGTGCGTGCCAGAGGACGTCAGCGTCCACGTGGGCTGCTCAGGACGCAGCCTGTCCGTATCCTGGCAACAGAGCGCGGGGGCCACCCACTACACGGCCACGATAATGGACAGCAGGGGGCGCTCCACCACATGCAGCAGCACGTTGGCCAGCTGTGGCATCGCCGGACTGTCCTGTGGAAACATCTACCACAGCAGCGTGGTCGCTTCCGACGCTCATTGCAGCAGCAAGCCAAGCCTCGTGGTGGACACAGACTCAGGTACAGGCGCATCTAAACATGTTTCAGTGTAACGTTTAAAAGATCCAAGTCGTATCAGATACATGAATTGTCCTGAAAGGCCAAAATTGTTTATTTTATTAAACAATTCATGTGCTCAGAGAATGTAGTGGCCAAAACCGATGATAAATCCTTAAATGTCTCCTCAATCCTTTCTTGCCCATAGATATACATGTTTTTATGTATATCATGTATATTATGCATATATAAGTGAAAATAACTAAACAAACTATTTCTGAATCAAATAAAGTGCTGTCCAACTATCTTCTTTTATAGAATATATAAGACATAGGGCTAAATTCATAAAACCTATCACCAGATTTACAGTAAACCTACTACAGTGACAATAGCACATAGTGCTGTGGTAACACATTTCTTCATTCATAAATGTGGATTACTAGATTATTTTACCCTTGTGTGATATTATGGTACCGCATTTGGTCTTTTGCATATGGCGTTAGTGGTTCCTAAATAGAACACTACAAAAAATACCTAAACACATCTGACTATGAATGTCTCAGTATCCTCTTCTGGCTTACACCGGTCACCACGACAACATCTTCTGTGTTGCACTTTTTTTTTTGGTACAACTACTGTCAAGTTTTATGAATCTGGCCTATATTCATGTATTCGTATTCATGGTGTACGTGGTGTGCAGAGAGAGATTAGGGGTCTCAAATGTAGAGGTTAAACTGGGTCGTTAACCTGAGGTCTGGCTGTAATTGGAAAAACTAAAATATCCTTATTCAAAAAAGAAACTTTTCAAGACCAGTGTGTTTGACAGTGATCTGAGGTAACACAGCCCCCTGCAGCCTGAGTGGTTCTGAAGCTCACAGTGATGTACAGTTAGGAGAAAGGCTCACAGGTTACCTCTGCTGTTAAACACTACAGTTAAACACTACAGTTAAACACTACACTTTCTCTGTGTCTTTCTCTCTCTCTCTGTCTGTCTCTTTGTCTCTTGCCCCAGTTCCCTGTCCCCCCAGAGGTATCCAGGCCGTGCTGGACTGCCAGGCGGACTCTGCCCTGCTGTCATGGCAACCAGGCGCAGGGGTGCTGTCATACATGGCTACGGCGGTGAGCACCTCTGGACACAATGTGTCCTGTGAAGGATCAGACACTAACTGCGAGCTGTTTCATCTGACCTGCGGAAGCAAATACCAAATCTCAGTGCTGGGCACGGGGCAGAACTGCAGTAGCTCCGCCTCTATGGCTGGTTACCTGGAAACAGGTGAGGAGGGAACAGTCTCCAAGCAACACCAACACTTTAACCACAAAACTCCTTAATATTTAAAAAATATATTAAATATAATAATAACAAGGTACAAATCCATGATGTAAAGAATAGTCATATAACGCTCCTATTTATAACCAAAACCTCACGACTATAAATTAATAATTCTTGTGTTTTCTTTTTTGTAAGTATGGTTTTCTCATGTATTCTTTCACCCCGCCCTTCTCTACCCCCTTGACTTGCCCCGCCCCACCTCAACCCCATGCACCTTCCCCCTCCCCTTGCCCCGCCCACGGTGCTCTCAGGACCCTGCCCACCGAACCACTTCAGCATGAGCTACACCCCGTCCATCGCGCAGCTGATGTGGGACCCCAGCACTGCCGAACAGAACTACACGGGCATGGCTGTGTCCCCGCAGGGCGTCCAAGCGTCCTGCTCGTCGCAGGACACGTTCTGCACGCTCTCCGTCTTGGCCTGTGGCCACACCTACAGCGTCACGGTTACGGCCGACAGCGACATCTGTCCGGGCAACGCCGTGTCCTCCCCTCTCTCGCTGAACACAGGTGAGGCTCCGGCGTGTCGGAGCGCAGGGTTTCTTATTCGTGTGTGTGCATGTGTGTGTATGGTTCCATGTGTGTGTGTGTGTGTGTGTGTGTGTCTTCCAGAACCATGCCCCCCCACCAACGTACGTGCGCGCACGCTGTGCCCTTCTGCGTCGGGGGTGGTGTCTTGGGAGCCCAGCGTGGGGGCGGTTGGTTACGTAGCCACGCTGGAGGGGCGAGGGGGTGACACTCTGTCCTGCCAGACCAACGAGACGTCCTGCAGTGTGTCGGGTCTACAGTGCGGGGAGGGTTACTTGGCCACCGCGTGGGCAATCGGCTCTGAATTTAACAGCTCAGGCAGTGTTAGCGCTTTGCTAACAACAGGTGAATGGAGCAGCAGAAGCAGCACGTATTCACACACACACACACACACACACACACACACACAGGTAGTGATTGTGACCACACATTCTCAATTTAATTATAAAGTTAAATTATAAATTATTTCTCTCATTCCTGTGACGTGTTTGTACCCAGCTCCCTGCTTGCCAGACCCCAGGAGCATCACCGTGGCAGTAAACTGTGACAATAACACGGCATTGGTCAAATGGGCCTGGAGTAACGGAGCCTTATCCTATGAGGTCACAGTTATAAGCAATGACAGTTACCGAGCAACATGTTCCTCCAATAAGAACCAGTGCAGCCTCACGAACTTGGTGTGTGGGCAGACATACAGCGTCATCATGGTGGCAGTCAACAGTGTGTGTCAAGTTCCCTGGCAGACTGGGCTCACCTTCCAAACATGTGAGTCTTAAAGTACGGTGAGCTTTTGATCTAAGTGTTGAACAGAGGACATAATTCTGGGTTAGCACGTACAAGATGGTTTTAAGAACTCCCAGAGCGCTAGAACAACCTTTATCTGGTTTCAATATAAAAATAAATAAATAAAATTAAATAATTATGACTGATATATTCTTATTTTCTATCTGCCCCATGACTTATAACCTCTAGGGCCCTGTGTGCCCAAATACGTGGCGGTGAACCTGAAGTGTGGCACCAGGACAGCTGTGCTGACCTGGGAACAGAGGCCGGAGGTCCTGTACTACCAAGCCCAAGCCAGTGTGGGAGATGACAGGAGACTGTGCAACTCCAGCAGTGACAGCTGCCAGTTCAGCAGGCTGCAGTGTGGGACAGACTACTCCTTCAGCGTAAGAGCATTCGGCAGCCAGTGCCACAGTGATCCCAGCTCCACCATCAACATCAGAACAGGTACACCTCTGTCTCTCTCTCCCTCTATCAGAACAGGTACACCTCTGTCTCTCTCTCCCTCTATCAGAACAGGTACACCTCTGTCTCTCTCTCTCCCTCTATCAGAACAGGTACACCTCTGTCTCTCTCTCCCTCTATCAGAACAGGTACACCTCCGTCTCTCTCTCCCTCTATCAGAACAGGTACACCTCTGTCTCTCTCCCTCTATCCCTCTGTCTTTCTTTGTTCTACCTCTCCCTCTTCTACACTCTCTTCCTTTCTCTTCCTCCCCCTCTCTCATCCTCTTTCTCATCTCCCCATTATGTCTTTCTTTTTCCTACCTTTTATTTCCTATATTTTCTGTACGTCTCTTACACCCAGTGTAAGAATGAATCAGTCACCACTCTGAAGCATCACCCCACTGAAGATTACATTACATAACGTTTTAGAAGATTACACTACATAATCTTTTAGAAGATTACACTACATAATCTTTTAGAAGATTACACTACATAATCTTTATTACATCATTTGTGGGCATAGTGACACCATGTTAAACTGTGTAGATCTTATATCAGTGGGAAGAAGTAAACATTCCACCCTCTTAACTTCCCCTGTTCTCCTTAACCCACGCCTGTTTCTAGAGCCGTGCCAACCACAGCACCTCACTGTGGGCGGGACCTGTGAAAACAAGACCCTCCACCTTCAATGGGACACCACCAGTGGTGCGCTGGACTATGCTGTGGTTGCCCGTGGCAGCCTGGGTTACATCACCACCTTCCAGACCAATGAGTCCACCCTGGAGGCGGAACTTCCCTGCGGGCAAAGGTACAACATCAGTGTCTTAGGGAAGGATAAACGGTGTAACAGCCCCCCGAGCGCACCTGCATACTACACCACAGGTACATCCCAGCTCATGAATAATATATCACAACGAAGACGAATAATTAGTTGTGTCTTTAGTACCTTAGCTAACACCCGTGTCACTTTGTAGCCCCGTGTGTTCCACAATACGTGGCGACCTTTGTTGAGTGTGAGGGCCACGTAGGCTCCGTGAGCTGGGCCGGTAGCGACGGGGCGGAGACTTACATCGCGGTCGCTAACGGGGTGCTAGGCCACACCCACATGTGCAGCACCAATGGAACATCCTGCACGTGGGATGACCTGTTATGTGGCGAGACTTACACCGTGCGCGTCATCGCCAGTGATGCTAGCTGCAGCAGCGCGCCTAGCAACAGCACCGTCATCCACATGGGTGAGGAACCTGTCTGTCTGGCCGTCTGTCTCTTGTTTTTTCTGTAAATACATATATTGTGGGATGATACAGCTCTTCACTAAGACTGCTGAGGCTGAGTGTCTGGTTGTCGTGCACAGCACCATGTGTCCCCCAGAAGGTGGAGTCCAACATGAACTGTGTCCAGAGGGTTGCCACTCTCACCTGGTTACCCAGCCTGTCCGCGCAGTCTTACCTGGTAACCGCAGAGGCCAGCAGCGGCCACAAGGTGGCGCTCACGACCAACGACACCATCGCGTGGATCTCAGAGCTGCAGTGTGGATTGCGGTATTTTCTGACCGTGAGGGCAGTGGGCCAGCGGTGCAGAAGCAGCTCCAGCAACACGTCGCTTCTGCAGACAGGTGACGTGAATTACAGATGATCCAACAATTATGTCCTGGAATCAATAGAAGTCTATGGACGGTAATATGCCACTCGAAGGCCTGGCATATGATCAGAAATGCTCGTAAAACCATTTTAGGAATGTTAGATCATGTAACATTCTGCGATAAGAAGACGTATGCATTTGCCGAGAAGAGCGAGATTTTATTAAGGGCAAATCCATAATCAGTTGTTTGGACAGAGTCGCAAAACCAGAACGTAGCATTTTAAACATGAAATGGAAACACAGACTAGAGAATAAACACTGGAAACATACCACCTTCTCACACAAACAAGCAACATACAAACGATGACCAGTCACTACAACTAAAACAGACAAAAACTAAATGCCAAACAAAATCAATGGAAAACGAGAAACAGGTGAAACTGAGAAAATCTAAACAGGAATGGAACAGAATGAGCGTAGCCAGGGAAACCACGACGCTGGGGGAGGGGCAGTCGTGACAGATAAATGCTTTCTGAAGTTCAAAGCTTGAGGATTCTTGTAGTGGTTGGTGACTCTTTCTCTCATCTCCGTGCAGACCCTTGCCCGCCCACCTGGGTGTTCACCTCGGTGGACTGCTTCACCAACATCGCCGTGGTGAGCTGGTCGGCGTCGGACACGGCCGACTACTACGCGGCGATGGCACTGGGACCCGACGGCGAGCTGGAAACATGCATGTCGTCGGACACGAGCTGTGGCATAGCAACCCTGCAGTGTGGCCAGATGTACCTGGTGACGGTCACCGCCCACCGCCGCCTGTGCTCCTCCGCAGCCAGCCCTGCCACCAACCTCACCACAGGTCACCTGGACATACAGTCTGTTAGAAGTGGAAGCTCGTTAGGAGCTGACATGGACTGTTGGTCATTAACAAACCTCTGACCCTGAATTGCACTTGTAGTTCACCTGCGGTCATAGGATTGAGTCCCATAAATCATACTGTCATACTGATAAATATATGCTCTGGAATAAAATGTCTATCAAATGTTGTAACTGAAGGGTAAATCCGTAGTGTCTCGCGTTCATTGGGGTTTTAAACAGTGTTAAGCTGAAAGCGTTTTTGGACGAAATGTTTTTTAGCATTACGTGCTAGGGACCTGAAGCTCCGGCTGTCACTCTGCCTCTAGTGCCCTGCATCCCGATGGGCGTCTCCGTGGTGATGAACTGTGACCAGAACGAGGCGTATGTGACGTGGAGCTCCAGCCAGGGGGCGCTCTCCTACCATGCCCTCGCCGAGAGCACGAACAACGACACCACCTCCTGTTACAGCGCGGGCAACGTCACCAGCTGTGTCCTGCGGGACCTCCCTTGCGGGGGAGTCTACACGGTGTACGTGGTGGCCATCGGCAAAGAGTGCTCCAGTTTGCTCAGCAAGGCTACAGTGTTTCACACAGGTGTGGAGAGGGCGTTTTAAGGTGGTGTTGCTTAAAGTCCATTTAAGGTGGTATTGTGAGAAAAGTCGATGTGAAATAAGGCGCAATACGGCAGTGTTTGTAAAGGTGGTATGACGTGAACTACCCCTGTCTTAAGGTGGTTTTATGAGATTAACTTTTATGATAATGCATATATGCATAAAGCAGTGTGATAACTTCACCTCTCACCTCTTGTTTGTAATCAGTTCCATGCAAAGTCACGATTGGCTCTGTGTACCTGAAGTGCTCAACCAACTCCCTGCTGGTGGACTGGAATACCACCACGGCCTCTGTCACCTACACCGCCGTTGCCAGGGCGGGCGGCGGCCAGGCTTCATCCTGCAGCACCAGCCTCTCCAGCTGCTCGCTCACCCAGCTGGCCTGCGGGGAGACCTACAACGTTTCCCTGGTGGCGTCAGACGGACAGTGCAGCAGCCAGCAGAGCCACCAGCGCGTGTCATCGGGTAGCGCGGCCACTTACGCATTATAAACGAAATCTTTTGGTTTAAGCCTTTAAGCTCTTTTGATTTAAGTTTTCCTCTCTCTGTCTCTCCCTCTCTCTGTCTGTCTCTCTCTCTCTGTGTCTCTTTCTCTCTCTGTCTCTGTCTCTCTCTCTGTGTCTCTTTCTCTCTCTCTCTCTCTCTCTGTCTGTCTCTCTCTCTCTCTCTCTCTCTCTCTCTCTCTTGCAGTGCCCTGTCGCCCTGTAAATGTTATCTCCAGCATGAACTGCTCGTCCCAGTCTGCACATGTGCAGTGGCTTCCTGACAGTGGGGCGGAGTCTTACGAGGTCCAAGTTGTTGGTACGAGGGGTCTTACGGCAAGATGCACCTCCACCCACACTTCCTGCTCTGTGCACAACTTGCTGTGCGGCGACATGTACAATGTCAGTGTGGTTGCTATTAGCAACAGGTGCAACGTGACAGCAAATGCAGTCACACCGCTGAGTTCAGGTTGGTAACATACACACACACAAACACACACACACACACACACATATAAGCACTCTTACTAGGCATACACTCTTTGTTTTGAATTGCGTGTGTGAAAGTCCTTCGAAATCCTTTGAATTGTGTGTGTTCCTGGAGAGATACTTCCCTGCAGGTCAGTTCAAATCCTACCTCATACTTCACTCTAGTTTTCATGTTCTCTTTGCATATCTGAATTATATGTGGTAGATTATGATCGATTATGTGCTATATTAGGTTAGATTACGTGCTAGATTAGGGAAGGAATGTAGCATGGTAGGAGATCTCCTGTATAAGACTGGCTCTGAGATGTTTTGCCAATATGGTTCACAAAAGTTCTTTAAGATGACTAAGATGGCAATTACTTAATTGTAATATTTAATTTAAATGTAATTTATTTAATTTAAATTTAATTAAGATTTCCAAAAAATACACAGAAACATGTTGAAAATGCTCCTCGTCCCATTGGCCCCGCAGGCCCGTGTGCCCCCAACCAGCTGGAGACCAGTCTGAACTGCACATCGGGGGCCGTTACCATGTCCTGGAGGGCGAGCCCAGGGGCCGCCTACTACACGGCTGTCGCCAGGGCCGCCGGTGGCTTCCCGTCCTCGTGCACCAGCAACGGCACGGCGTGCGTGTTCGGCCATCTGCTGTGCGGACTCACGTACGACTTCACCGTGTCCGCCACCTCCGACGACGGGTGCAGCAGCGCCTTCAGACACCAGGTGGCGCTGAGCACGGGTAAAACACACCCACCTGGAAAGGGATGAATGCTAACGTTACCCACTTTGTTGTTACCATTTATTAACATAAGTTATAAACACCAATAAAAACTTTTTAAAAGCTTTAATAAAAACAAAGCAGTCAAAGTGCCCATAATCCCCCATTTACCTGCAATGCTGACTCTTGTCTGTGATTGGCCAGTTCCATGCCAGCCCCAGCAGGTGACCACTCAAATGGACTGTGTGAACAGCACGGGGCTGGTGTCATGGGAACCGGGAGAAGGTGTGTCCTTTTACATGGTGAGTGCAGTGTCCTCTGACGGGCACCAGCTGCACTGCAAGAGCGGCAACTCCAGCTGCTCACTGGACAGCATGCACTGTGGCCAGCGCTATGATCTCAACATCACTGCTCAGGACAACCGCTGTAATAGCACTGCTGCTCATTTCAACATGAATTCAGGTGAGGGACTACGTTTCCCATAGAGCCATGCTCACCTGCAGGACTGCTGATTTAAGTCTTTAATTCTACCCCTGATGACAAATGGCCGATGCCAATATTTAGAGAGCAGGGTGGCTGAGGGCCAGTGAATAATGCTATTATGTTGTTGATTTTTTCATCTGCTTTGATTAGAATCTGCGTTCTGTGTTCAGTACACTGGTTTTAAATAATAAATCACATAAGATATCCATAGATAATCAAAAAACGTTTAAAAATATATTTTTTTTAAATTGCTGTTTACCTCAAAATGGGGTTAATTAATCGTTTGAGAGCTACTGTTGACATTGCATTATCCCATGTGCCTACCACATCCATTCTGACCGTTCTCTTCCTCACCCGGCCTCTTCCTCATCCACCGTCTCCCTCTCCCTCAGTGCCCTGTGCGCCCACCGCCGTTCAGACCACCCTGATGTGCGACTCCAACTCTGTGGGCGTGAGCTGGCAGAGGGCGAGCGGAGCGCTGGGTTACCAGGCGGAGGGCGTGAGCGTCCACGGGCGCCACCTGGTCTCCTGCAACTCCAGTCTGCTTCACTGTGACCTGCAGCAGCTGTACTGCGGGACCTACTACAGCGTGAGCGTGGTGGCACGGGACAGCACCTGCAGGGGAAGCAGCAGTGTCCTGACTCAAGTGCGCACGGGTGAGTGGAGCGGGTCGGGCCTGCCCACGGACGTGAGCACGCGTGCACGTGGATGTGCACAGTGGGTTTCAGCGTACAAGCAAATTTTGTTCCTTTTTGTATTCTGTTCCTTCACAGCAGTTTTTCACATGTTCATGTAAGTTCTGACACGTCTCCATCTCTCTCTCTCTCTCTCTCTCTCTCTCTCTCTCTCTCTCTCTCTCCATCTCTTTCTCTCTATCTCTTTCTCTCTCTCTCTCTCTCTCTCCATCTCTCTCAGCACCCTGCCCTCCTCAGCAAGTGCTCACCCAGATGAACTGCGCCGCCAACACCTTGAACGTCTCCTGGGCGGCCAATCCCGATGCGGATTCCTACCACGTGGACGCGGTCGCCGGCGGCAGCGCTAACCTGTCCTGCGACACCACGGGCACGAGCTGCCCCTTCGGCCCCCTCCCCTGTGGCGTGTCCTACACCGTCACCGTGAGGTCCATCAGGGCGGGCTGCGTGAGCGGCCCCAGCAGGGCGCTGCAGGTTTCCTCAGGTAAATGGGAGAACGCTGGCGCTCCGTCTACAAACGGTACAGAATATCCAATCACACGATGGCATGCTGTGCTGTGGAGAGTCAAAGAAGGAACTTCCAGTGCCAACTCACCAAGAAACGTCTTCCCTACGAGAGCTTCTCCAAGAGAGCTTCTAATGTGATATTGTTAAGTGTATGTCCTCAAAGAGGAATTCCTTCAAAGCTGGAGCAGTAACAGTTACATTTCAGCTAATAATTGAGGAATACACTGATTATTTGCACAGTTGTAGTTTGGATTTAAATGTGTTTGTTTGTTTGTTTGTTTTACAGAAATTGTTTATGTATCTTCTTTATGTTTTGTGAACAAGACAATTGTATCTTTTAGTGACTAATTTTAGACTTCATCTCTGCTACAACACAACTCGTGTGTGTGTGTGTGTGTGTGTGTGTGTGTGTGTGTGTGTGTATGTGCACAGTGCCCTGCATACCTGAGGCCGATAAGGGCAGCCTGGACTGTGTGACCAACTCCGTCTGGGTGACGTGGCTACCGACGGCGGGGGCGGAGTCCTACGCAGTACTGGCCGTGGCGCCAGACGGGTCGAACTCCACCTGCAGCGGCTCGGGCCTCTACTGCAACGTGCCGAAGCTGATGTGTGGGGTCATGTACACCTTCAGCATCAAGGCGCTGAACTCGCAGTGCAGCAGTGCGTCGGGCAACTCCTTCCAGATCGAGACAGGTAGACACACGCCACCACAGCAGTCTGGGTCTGAGACTTCAGTCAGCCAAGTCACTGACGTATCTAGTACAAGTAGATCTAGGTGAGAGGTCAGGGCGACCTTGCCTTACTTGCAGGCAGTCGGCTAAAATGTTTCCAAGTACGAGCAGCTTGAGGTGGAATAGCCGGTGAGTCGTGTTTCGGGCAGGCCTGATAACGCCTCTGCCCCTGTCCCTGGCATGATGCCCACAGCTCCTTGCCCTCTGACGGGCATCGCCATGCAGACGGATTGCGGCAGCAGCTCCATCAGAGTGGGCTGGAACTCGAAGACCAGCTCGACGCTGTACGTGGTCACAGCCATGGGGCAGGACAACAGCTTCCTGGAGTGTAACAGCTCGAGCACTTCCTGTGTGCTGCAGGGTGCTCGCTGTGGCATGCAGTACACTGTGATGGTCTCTGCTTCCTCTGACAAGTGCAGTAGCCTGCGTAGTCTGCCATATACCATCAAAACAGGTACTGCACACACACACACACACACACACACACACACACACCATATACCATCAAAACAGGTACTGCACACACACACACACACACACACACACACCATATACCATCAACACGGGTACTGCATACACACACAGACACACACACACCTTATACCATCAACACAGGTACTGCATACACACACAGACACACACACACCTTATACCATCAACACAGGTACTGCACACACACACACCATATACCATCAACACGGGTACTGCACACACACAAAAAACTAATAATCTAAACCAATACACACAACACAATAATGAACATGGGTCCATCCACACACTGCATGGATCTGCATGGATACATATGACACAGATCCCAGTAATCACAATGGAAATGGAAATCTAACCGAGGGCTGTGTCTGTGCCCCTGGGTCCTACAGCCCCCTGTGCTCCTGAGAATGTGATGGTGAGGCACACGTGTGAAGCGGCCGGTGTGCTGGTCTCCTGGTCTCTCTCCGCGCTGGCCGAGTCCTATGACCTAACGGCTGTGGGCGCCGACGGCGACGTGCGCAACTGCAGTAGCCCCGCCCCCAACTGCTCCCTGAGCCTGCTACGCTGTGGCCACTCCTACACGCTCAGCATCACCGCCTACGCCGGCAACTGCTCCAGCCCACCCAGCCAGCCCGTCACCTTCCACACGAGTAAGACACTCCTCCGCTGTGGCAATGCCCACCTGGGAGGCTGCCACGCCCACCAGCCACACGCGGCTGTGCTAGTGCAGGGTAGCGCTAGGTGTGTGTGTGTTCGGTAGCTGCACAGTTGAGGCAAACTACAAACTGTTCGTCTACACAAGAGAAATAACAAGTTCAGTCATGTTACTTTTCAGTCTGTATGCAGGTTTCAGGTAATACATAACACACAACAACAATGCATAATACACAACACACCACAATGTAAGTAAACACAACGGTGACACATTTTACATGGTATGAAGTGAAGGTTAGAGCTCCTTAGAACCAGCTATAAATTTGAACTTGCTGGTCATAATTCAACATATTTTGGGGCAGGTTAGCTCAGAATAGAAATTTAGCGAGAGCAGCAAACAAACAAACAAAAAAACTCTTAACGATATTTGCGCTTAACACTAAAGAAGTGAGGCAGGATGCACAATGATACATTTTATTTGAGACGACGATGACTACACAAAACGTGACAACGAGCGCTGTGTTCCTCCCTGATCTCAATAATGAAGATGTGTGCTAACACCGCTCTCGCCGCAGCTCCGTGTGCACCACTAGGTCTGGAAGTGGTCACCAACTGCAGCGATGGCACGGCGATGCTCTCCTGGCCAACCAGCAGCAGCAGCAGCTCTCACGGCTACATCGCCAGGGCGCACGGGTCCCTCGGAGACGAGCTGCACTGCGTTGTCCCGCAGGGGTCGGCAAACGCGTCCTGCAGTGTGGTGGGCCTGCAGTGCGGGGCGATCTACAACTTCACCGTGCACGCCTCGGATGGGACGTGTAACAGCTCCGCGGGACTCCCGGTGCAAAAAGGAGCAGGTAACGTCACCTGGCAACCACTGCAACCTGGCAAACTGGACATAGTTCAGCTCAGTGACAAAGAGCATTGGGGAACAGTAGACTGTTCATGCAGTATATATATTGCATGTATAGTATATGTATTGTATGTATGGTGTATGTAGTCTAAGTACAGTACATAGAGTGTATGTAGAGTATACAGTATCTCACAAAAATGAGTACACCCCTCACATTTTTGTAAATATAACTCAACACACAGCCATTAATGTCTAAACCGCTGGCATCGAAAGTGAGTACAACCCCTAAGTGAAGTGAGTACAACCCCTAAGTGAAAATGACTTGGAATATAGTATATTAGTGAGATACTATATGTATTGTGCTTCATGATAATGACACTTTTTTTTCCTCCAGTGTTGCATTACCTGATTGTTAAACCAACCAGACATTAAACAGTTAATTTGCTCTCTGTTGCTATTGTAGACGAAATGTAAAAGCAAAGCCCTGATTAATGTCTTTGTTTTGTTACATATTTCTAATGATATGAATCGTCATGTTGAAAAAAGTGTGATTGAAACCTTGTTCCAAACCTTTTTTCCTTCTACCCCAACTCTTACCTGCTGCAGTTCCATGTCCCCCAGACTTGGTAAAGGTCAGGGTTCACGTTGACGTGAGCTACACTCTGATTCGCGTTTCATGGAGCCCAGTGACGTGCCCAGATGTCAAGTACCTGGTAGAACTGACCGGCTTCTTCCAGAACGACCCCCACTCTGTCCTTAACGTTTCGTCCTACTGGACAAATAGGACGTATTTTGAGTTCCCTGTGCCCAGTGACTTGGTCTATGCAGTGACGGTGAGAGCCGGGAACCAGGCAGGCAGCAGTAGTGTGCCGTTGACTGCCGTTACAGGAACTGCAGGTACGTCTCCTCTCCACTGGATGGTGCTGAAGAGCCAACTTATCTGTGGTTGTTTTCCTACAGGAAAATGTGGTGTGCCATACTAATGCAAACTGGGAACCTCGATCCAACTTCCAACAGAAAAGGGAGGAGGCAGCCTTGTCCAGTCATCTGACAGAGAGGAGGGGTGACTCCCTGCCACTAAACCCAGGGATATGATTTAGAAGCTTTCAAACAGTATTGGCCAATATATCCAATTATTATATCAATATTTTTTAAAAAATCAAGAAGAACAAGCCAGTATCACATTATGAAGGACACAAGCACAAAGGTATGAGTGAGAGCAGGAGGGGAAGAGAGGCACGAGATGTTGAGAGAGGATTTAGGATGCTGACAAATCTTAAACTCTTGCCTATATAATCTAGATTACAGCACCCCTACTATATATTACAATGTTATAACACCCCAACCCGTACTACAATATTATATAACACCCCAACCCATACTGCAGTATTCTATATTACAACACCCCTAACTACATTTTCAGTGTTGCAACATACCTGCCCATATCTTTTGTACATTTGTGAGAAAATGAACTTTTACACTTCACTAAAACTTCAGTGCTGAGGATCAATTGTAATAATAACAAAAATTTTGTAAAATCTTTTTAAATCCACAAGGCCCAGCTTGACCCTCACCATCTCCTGAAGCACCACTCTACTGCTCTGCACAAGCACATGTTCATTCTGGTCTAACAGAAAACAACACAGTAGATCAGTCACATTTTTGTAGCAGGTGGGGAATGAAATGACATTTAACGTGAGGCTTTTCCTACCATACTTGAGTATTAACTTCTCCTCGGCTCCCTGCCCAATCATTTAATAGAAATGTGGTTTTCTCTCTGATTTATGGTTTCGATATGCCATTATGGCGCCCTGCCACAGTCGCCCTTGGCTTGTTCACTGAGGGATTAGACTCGGACATTTCCAACGGCTGTTGCAAAAAGCGCTATATAAGTTCATTTGACTTTGACTTTGATATACTTGTCTGAGGTGAAACGTGTTTTGATGTTTTGTAGGTCAGGTGAGCGCTCGTCGTAAGAGAGATACGCGGGAAGCAAAAATTCTGGCCGCAGCGAAGATCACACGTGAGAACATTTATACCTTTTATTACAAATACAAATTGTACTTAAATGCGCATTGGTCGGCATTCGTTTGGATACTCTTGGAAAATGAAATTTCAGTGCTTTCAATATAGTGTTGTGCCGAATTCCGACTCCCCGGCAGGATCCGACTCCCCTTCGCGTGCACACGCGTCACACGGGCGCATATACGCTACAGATGACACTCGCGATTTAGGTTGTTTCCCTGTAAATTTAAGTTTAGCCATTATATATACAGGGAAACAACCGAAATCGCGTGTCATCTGTAGCGTATATGTGCCCGTGTGACGCGCGTGCACGCGAGGGGAGTCTGCGCAGTAGAATCTAATACCGAACAAAGAAATGAAATGTTCCAGAACATTTCCACACACTTTTGGGTTTTACTTGTTCTGACCTTACCAAAACAAAGTTTGTAAATCAATTATTACTTAAAAAAAAAAAAAAAAGAAAACTCATAGGCTCCCTCTACTGGACTTTTCTTGTTGAAATAACTGCTGCAGAAGTGTTACTGAGAGCATATTTCCAAGACAACATCAAAGGGCTGAATGAAAGAGGGGGAAAAAAAGAAGGAATAAAATCGCCTTATAAAAAATATTTAAAATGTCTATGCCTGATTCTGCATTTTCAGATGTTCTGCCGGTGCCTGAAATTACAAATATCCAGGTGAATGGGAATTCCCTGCATGTGGAGTGGACTCCACTCACGGAAGCGAGTCATTATACCCTGATCGTGAGGGACGACACAGATAGTGACACTCATATAGTGATCAACTCTGATAAGAGCTGTAACATCGACAATCTCCGACCCACCACCCACTACTGCATCACACTGTCTGCCAAGAACTCCATTAGCCAGAGTGACTTCTCCTCACCTCTTTGTGTCACCACTGAGGGGTCTGAGTAAAAGGGCTTCTTGTATGAACAAAGTGTGAGAGTGTAGCAAAACAAATCCAAAAAAAAGTGTGTTAAAAAAAAGTGTGTCCAGTGTGTTATAGTATCTGCAGTAGTGAGAAAAAAAGAATTTTTCCTAAGCAGTGTGGTGTGCCCAAGATGAGCCTTGACAATGTCAGAAGGGTAAGGAAGCGTAAGGATTTTTGTTTGTTTGTTTGTTTGTTTAAATTAGCAAACTACTATTACCACAGTACCTCTAGCTCTCATAGTCGTGCTTGGTTTTAACTAACAATAGCAAAATAAGTGAATGTCGTTAAAACACACTTGTTTGTGGGTGGTTTTTTTGTTGTTGTTTTTATTTTTATTTTATTTTATTATTTTTTTTGCTTTGCTTTCTCTTCACAAGACAAGATTGAGTCGGGGACTGGAGAAACTAGTTTATGAACAGTCACTAGTTTATGAACAGAGAACTGATTGCATGCCTGAGTCTTGGCTGAAAGCCTTTGTGGTTGCAGATCCAAAAACTATCCTGTACGCTTCAGCAATCTGTGATTGATAGGTCACTTTCTTTAAACAACCAAGAATTAGGTATGAAAGACAAACTGTTAGAATATTTATAATGAACAGAATAATATTTAATCAGACTTGTTGATTTAAATTCTTCTGCAGAATGCATAGGTTAAAGTCACTGTTAGATTTAGAATTAATTTGATTTGCTTTAATGCAGAGTGAATAATTTAAATCAGAAATTGTCATATTTTTGAGATGGGTATAAGATTTATTTTCTGTAATGGCAATGTTAACTGTTTCAATCAAGAATGCATGTAAACTACATAGATAGAGCAAATAAAATGCTATTTATCAAGCAATATTTTAAAATTATGTATTATATTATCTGATGTACTATATGATTTGCCTCATTTTGTGAATGAAAACTTTGCAATAGTCCTTTTTATAAAAAGCCCAGAAATGAAGGAATAAAAATGTGAATGTCTTAAAGTAGTTCTCTCTCCATAAAGAGCCAGTCAGTGTTGTGTCATAATCTTATTCGTTGTAGTTCTCGTGTAGCGCATTGACTTTTAAAACCTCGTCATTTGTTTTAATCCAATACGTACACTGATGACTGCTAAAAAAATCCCACTGTGTTAAGGTGATCTTGACTGTTCATAAAGATTTAAATTTAAATGTGGTTTAAATGCAAAGGAAATATTTATGGTGTGCTGATGGTGTTGAAAGAAGATCCCAGTATGCGCTGTTGTCTGTAGCATTGAATGCTGCTGTTCAAGTCATTCGATGGCGCACACCCCCAAGTTTCAGTTACTTTTAAAACATTGCGTCAGACAGAAGTCTGGGCGTCACAAGTTACGCTTGTAGCTAATAATGCATCCACATTTCCTCCAGACGCGCCGTGTTTGCGTAATGACGACATCCACTCGCGTCTCAGCCGGAGGGAGGCAGCAGATACCGATTGAACATTTTTGAAGAAGATTGAAAGATAGGGTCAGAGCAAGCAATGATGGTTTTGTATAAATCCACATTTCAGCCGTTTCCAGCGTCTTGTTTCCAGTAAACCTAATCTGAATAACGAGTGGAACAGTCAGGGTTAGCTGGCACATCTCGGTAAGTAAGCGCCTAGGGAGTTTCTTTTAGGACTGTAGCCAGAAAGTTTAGCTGCCTAGCTGGCTAGCAAGACAACAAGCAAGCTTGCTAGCTGACTAGCTAGCTAGCAAGTTATTTAGAATGAGCAACCCGATTATTCTGTCCTTGAAAACTTGAAACGACTTCACTTTCCAGTATTTCTCATTAATGACAGTTACAGATGTATCATACAAGACATTAGCTCTAACGTGTTTTGAGTGTTGTTGTTAGTTGAGGTTGGTTGCTATGTCGAATCGTTAGCACAACTGTTAAACGTAATGTAACTTAATCAAGACCACTAATAAGTTATACCGTTATTTCTGAATTAGGTTACTAATGTTTAAATGTACTCTTTGTAGCTCTGGTTCTCTATGAGATGCATATATCAAACGTTACAAAACAAAACAAAACAAAAATAAAACTAGTGGATCAGCTAGCTAGTTAGCTATCCTAGCTAGCTATCCATGAACAGACTTGTCAGTTTTGTTTATGTTACCCAGTTAGCAACAAAGTTTACACACACATCAGAACAAGATTTGCAGTGTTCTGGCGGTTTTAAATGATTTTAAATGACGCATCAAAGGTCCAAATTAAAATATAAATGTACACACAATGGGTACATCGAGGTATTTATTTCCTTGGACTAGAAAATAATTATAATTTATCCTAATGTAATTATAATTATTTTCCAGTCCAAGGAAATCAAATATATTTAATACAATAAAATATAATATTCAAATATTTAAATAAATTATTCAAATGATTTAATATCGAGACTTTTATTTTGCGTGCCGTGGTTAGGTATTTAGTGAATGATTTCATGACTGGCTTGTGAAAATATAATCACTGCTCCTGTTAGCTGTAAGCAAGGGTGCATCAAGTTGTTCAAAAGTGGGGGTGTTCTGGGATGAGGAATAAAATCCCCTTTGAAAATATCGTTTTAATCTTACAAAAGTGTGTGTGCGCGCGCGCGCGTGTGTGTGTGTAGGGGGGGGGGGGATGGAATCGTGTTTCAGCAAAAGTGTGGGTGTTGGAACCCAACCCCCCCCCCAACCCCCGTTTGCTATGTCCCTGGCTGTAAGTAATATGAATAGTTACATGTGGATTACTGCTGAGAGTTGCTGAAAGAAATAGCTTAGATATATCTTAAAAGAAACAGACAGACCCAACGATAACAATGTTACGGTTTTTGTTTTAGTGGAATCCCTCTGATGAAAGTGAGATGTATGGGGAGAGTTGAACTTGATTTAGTAGACATCAGACATTGTTGCAGTTAATAATAATATCAATAATAATATTTTTTTTTTTTTTTGGGGGGGGGGGGGTAATAACAGGAGTAATAACATTTTATAAGCATATATTACATGTACATGAATAAAGCAGTTATTGCATTTAAATATATGTAAACTTGCTTCTAAAATGTAAATACAAAACACTTGTTCGTGTGTGTGTGTGTGTCTGTTTTGTTCTTAACCTGTGGGAGTAGGTGAAGATTTACTCCACTTTTGACTGTCATTGTTTTTCAGTTGTTGTGACCCCAAGGCTTGTGCTGCAGTGGTCATCCCTGCTCAAGCCGTCTTGGAAATGGAGGGGTCCCACATCCACTGTATGTCGTGCATCAGTCGGCGCTGCATGGTCAAGCCAGAGCCAGGCACTTCCTGCGAGCTCGTCACATGCCCGCTGGTCTGTGGCGCCATCTTCCACGGCTGTAAGGTGGACGAGCATCGTCTGCTGTGCCCGCTGGAGAGGGTGCCTTGCCTCAACCACGGCATTGGCTGCCCTTTCGTGCTGGCCCGCGGCAAGATGACGGAGCACCTTGAGGTGTGCCCTGCTGGCGTGGTGTGCTGTACCATGGAGTGGAACAGGTGGCCGGTAAACGACGAGGACTATCGCTCTTACGAGAGGCTGAGTCGGGATGCCGATGAGGAGGAGCAGCTGGACATGGCCCTTGCCCTGCAGGACCAGCGCACCATGCTGGCCTCACTCAAACTCGTCTCTCTGGCGCCCACTAATGGACCCGAGAGGAAAGTGCCGGCTGCAGAGCAAGGCAGGAAGCCCGGTGGGGCACTGGACTCTGTGGCTCCTGCCAGGCTCGCCGAGGATCCCATGGATGGAGCGCCTGCAGCATGTTGTTCAAAAGATGGAATCAGCAACGGAATTAACGGACTAGTGGAGGAGCATTATGGTGAGCTTTACCAGACCACAGCAGAGGCGAACAAAAACCTGACTGCAGCTCTTAACATCCTCATCCAACTCAATGCCTCAGACACAGAACGCACAGCTACTGATGTGTCCGAAACACAGTCTGGATTGAATGGAGAGCTACATAAAGCTTTAGCTATGAGAGAAGATACCGGGTCTAACTGTGATAAAATAGCCAATGGAGTTAGTGGTTTAAACGAGGAGTTGCAGCCTCAGCGACACCAAACCTTGATGGAATTGGGGAGGAACTTGGCCTCTGCCCTTGGAGCCCTGGGTGACGCTGTCAAAGGGCCAGAGCCAATCAGTAACCCCGCAGCTAACAAGACAAATGGTGAAATTCACCAATCAGATGATGTAGAATCTGCAGACGTTGAAATGGTAGACGCTCCCTCCGAAGTGGAGGCTGAAGTCGGGGCAGTTGTACGAGGCATTGATGGAGGTACGGACACGTTTTGGGACTGTACTAGCGGAGAACGTTCTCAGGAGTCCTCGGGTGAATTATGTAAGCTAGGAGATGCGGAGCGGCAGAGGTTATGCAACAGTTGTCACAATACTGCTCCACCCAGAGCACAGTCACAGGAAAGGACTCTAGAGCTGGCTGTGGCAGGTGATGAGGGTCCAGAGCCCAATGGCCCTTGGGAGTTTGTTGGTCCACTGATTCCCCATAGACCACAGGTGAGACATGACTTAGCCCCTGTAGTAATGCAGGAGACCTCTGGGGATCAGGTCCCGTTACTGCAAGCACCCGTCCACGCTCAGGCTCTGGTTGTTCCTGGGGAAGGTGCGCTGTCTTCCATGGCTTTGGACTTTGACGATAAGGCTTTTGAGAGGAAACTACAGAACCTTCAGATGCTGCGTAGCTTCATGCCCCTTGCACTTAACGGGCGTAAGGGATGCTTCTCGGATGCCCAGGTCATCCCACACAGGTCTCCGCGTTGCAAGATGGAGGACAAAGCTGTGGACACGTCCGATCTGGAGCAGGAGCCTCAGGACGACCCCATGGGCCTCGGCGAGATCGACTTCACGGCCGCCGCGCTGCTCTTCTGCCTAGAGGAGTCGCCGCGGGCGCGCCGGATATCGGACACCGTCTACACCTTCGGCGGCTCGCGGGTCGATTTCGGCACACAGACCTTCAGCTTCCCCGCCGCTATCCTGGCGACCAGCACGATGGTCGGGGAGGTGGCGTCCGCCTCGGCCTGCGACCGCGCCGCTCCACGCCTCTCCCAGCCTAGTCCGTTCTGCACCCTGAGGCTGGACCTGACCCTGGAGCAGCTGGTTCCCCGACCCAGCTGGGCCCCACGCGAGGGCTCCATGTTCACCTTCGAGTGCGGCCAGCTCTTCCGCCGGGAGGAGTTCCTCTCGCACTTCCGCAACGTCCACGGCGACATCCACTCGGGCCTGAACGGCTGGATGGAGCACCGCTGCCCACTCGCCTACTACGGCTGCACGTACTCGCAGCGCAAGTTCTGCCCCTCCACTCAGGGTGCCAAGGTCGTCCACGACCGCCACCTCAGGTCTTTCGGGGTGCAGGCCGTCACGGGGGTCGTCACGGAGCCCGGGTGCGACCGGCTGAGCGGGCTGCCCTTCGAGGTCCTGCAGCACGTGGCACGGTTCCTGGACGGCTTCAGCCTGTGCCAGCTGTCGATGGTGTCCCGCACCATGCGGGACGTGTGCGGCAGCCTCCTGCAGACGCGCGGCATGGTAGTGGTGCAGTGGGAGAAGAGGCAGTACCCAGACGGTCAGCGCACCTGGCAAATAAAAGACAAGGTAGACCTCAGTTTGTGGATCTCTCACGCTCACTCATAGGCCGTCGAATGGTCACAGAGTGAAGATCTGCAAAAGATCCCTTTTAATTTCTAACTTATCCACCTGTTTGTGACTTGCACAAAGTTTTTCTTTTTTTTTGGCTTTAAAAAAAAATGTAAACAAACTTTTATTAACATTTCTGTAATAACAATTGACTTCTTGCTCAGGTGTGTGTGGAGCTTCACTAGAGGTTGAAAACATGGACTACCTCTAGTGTTTGGGGTCCCAGATGGCTAGTTTGGGAAACACAAAACGTACTTATCATCTAAACTGTTAAACGATCCAGTAATGACCAGGCTTCATCAGGCTTTTCTCTTCCCGCAGGTATGGCGCTTCAGCACGGCCTTCACGCCGGTGACCAGGTGGGAGTTCACGGACACTTGCAGCATGGCGGACCACCTCAAGCGCTGCCCGTACAATGAGGTCCATCGGCAGGTGGAGGCGGTGCCGCTGCCGTGCATGTACACGACCCGGGAGCTGACCCGCGATGGACGCTCGCTCCGCTCTGTTCTCAAACCAGTATTATGAAAACACTTTTAACACCAGAACGCAAGAGCTAAAACACTACCTTACCTAACCTCTTTAATCAATACTATCCATCACTGTGTACATAAGACGAAATATTTTTGCTTTAATGTGGGTTTTTTTATTTAATAATCGTTGCACTTTTTATGTTTTTGGTAATAACTGTGGTAAATAATCAATCATGGTAAAAAAAAAAAATAATAATTAAAAAAAAAAAAAAAAAACATTTGAACTCTTTCTCCTCATCTCTAACTATAGTGCTTCCAGAATCAATATCACCAATATATGGTCAACAGTTAATATG
>JAOYMR010000020.1:4242600-4273249 GCA_025802075.1 Tenebrosternarchus preto
ATCTTAGCTCGTTTTTTTTCTATCATCCATAGTCTCACTCGCGGCGGGACGGCACGCCGGGCGCGCGCGCCGCGGGGGGGCGGGGCCCCGCCCACAGACGGTAACTGCATGATCTGGGAGTGAAGCTGCAAGAATCAATTACCAACAGACACTAAAGTCCACACCCTACAGCCTAGTTCACACCCTACACTCTGACTCCAGCCCTCTCCCCCATGAGGAGCAGGACTTGTGACTGGTATTTATTTTTGTGACTGTGGACATGAAGCACTGAGGTTGATGGTAGGCTAGTATAGCAAATGAATAGCATTAAGTATATGGCGCTTTAAATTTAGTCTCCTGGGAGGGGGGTTTCACAACAAAGCAACACTGTAGCCTACCTGGAGTTTAATGGGACAAATAAAGATAAGTACATTTTTGTCTGTTGTTTTGACACTTTTTATATTTATTAAGTTTAGGATAGTTTTTTTTCCTGTTTATTATCAGAGTTGTTAAGACAATACCTTTAAAAGTTTTATACAGTTTTAAATATGCAGCTGGGATTCAGAATATGTTCCTTTAAGTATAGATTATGCTACTTTTACAGTGTGCCATGCTAGTGCAAGAGTGTAGTGTCCTCTAGAGTTCTAGAGTGTATGCTCTAGACTGTTGAGTGTATACTCTAGTGTAGTGTTTATGCTCTAGAATTGTAGTGTAGAATGTATGCTCTAGAGTTCTAGAGTGTATGAAGGATTTGGCACAGAACCCTTTTGAGCATCAGCATGTGTTTACTGGCAGCACTGGGTATTTAGTGAAAACATGGAGCAGGTCATGGAACAGCTTAGTGAATTACAAGCAAACAATAACAGTAGTTTTGATCAGTCTTGATCAGAATACACAGGCCAAAAATCTGTTCTGCTGTGGCTGAAATCCCAATGTATAGTTATGCATAGAAGCCCTCAATTTCCCACAAACCCCCCCCGGTTGTAGAGTGTATGGAGGGTCTGGTAATTACAAAATGAGTTGAAGCAGGTGTCTTAAATTAAATCAGGGACTCTCCATGATTGGGAACTAATACCTGTGATTCAAAACATGGAACAGGAGTGCTTCAATAGGGTTGTGACTCCTCATCCAGACCTCAGAGAACTTCAGTTTGTCTATATTGTCTATATCACTCCAGCTCTTTCACTCAGCTAGGCAATCAGGAGCCAGAGCAGTTATTAGCTGGCTCAGGTATGCAGAGATGCTGACTGCCAGGGAAGAGTTCGGTATCTCTGATGCTAAAGGTTGTAAGTCCTACACAGTAATTTATCAGCCATTTCTGCAAACATCAAGAAAAGGCTGTCTAAGTAAAGCATCCCATTCAAAATCATGAAGAGACTTTAGCGGTCCATGGTTTAAACGAGCGTTGCTGTGACAACGCTGCACATACTGGAAGCGTTGTTGCCTTCCACAGCAGATCACTTCATTCCTACCTAAAAAAGCTTAGATCAGATGGAAGAACAAAGCAGTTTTAGCATATCACTGGAATTACTCCACACATTTACCACAGTAGGTAGAGGCTCTTATCCAGAGTGCTTTGGAGATTGTGGCATTTATCCATTTTCATCTTTGAATCCATAGCTGTGCCTGTTGGGTACAGCAACACTCTTTTGATGCGTAGATTTTTACATAAAACATTTCACATATTCCCTTGACCCATCTGTCCTCTTACATCTCTTTGGGTTGATCAGCTGGTACTTGCATATTCTCACCACTACTTTGACTCTTGGTCAAGTCTGGTTTTAGAAACCGCTTTGAATCTTCATAGTTATTTTTGTTATTTTGGTAGTTCAAAACTCGGAAACAGCAAAATATCCAAACACCACAACCAGTTTTTCATATCAAAAATGCATTTAATGATCAATGACGTTTAGTCATTAAAGTGCTGCGGTAAATGTACACATGTATATTAAATATTTTATGTGAACATGTTCTACAATGAAATATTCATACTACTGAAAATGAATAAAACTGGCAGGCAATGGGTCAAAGTGTTTCTAAAATAGGTTTCTTCCATATTCTCAATTTTCCAATAAAAAGATAACTGAGTAGTTCACATCCACTTATATCAGGATGTGTTCATAAAACACAAATTGATGGCAAGTATAAAAAAAACTAGTAGGGTGTTGAATAATGCTGAATGTACAAAGGGTTCTGCGATGACTCCAAAATTAGTTTTAGATTTTGCACTAAAACTAAAAACACATGCACTCTATTGCTAATGTTGCCAAGTTTGAAAACATTGGGATTCATGCCCTGCAGTGTACATTTCGTGCATACATTTACATTCTTTATTCTGTTGAATTGTGTTTTAAATGTCAGCAGAATACACTATGGACATTACTCTCAAATACCTCCGTACTAATTTTCATAATTTTCGAAACAGCCGATTCCGAACCTCCACTGGGACTCCAACAAAAAGAGCATATTGAACTATATGACAGGGAGTTTGGTTGCCATGCGACACACCAACATGTGGCTGTTGTCTCGAGATATGACAGACAGCGATGAGTTCAGAGTCTTGAAGACTCCTGCTCTAATTATAGGGTTTGGTTTTGCAAAAGTGTAAATCAAAGCTTAAATGAATTGATTTGCTGATTTCTCCTTCTATAACCAAGTGGTTGCACGGGAACTGTTAAGTAGTAGGTCCTGAGCAGAAGAATATGATGTGGCTGTTTTCTATACAGTAAAAAAGTATGTACTGCAAAGGAAGAAAAAAAACAACACATTGACAAAGCACTGGTCAATTTTGTATGAAATAATATTTTATATAAATGTAAATATGTCCAGACTATTTCTAGGAATGGAATATTTTGTACCAAGAACCGTGGATTTCCACTTTTCACCATTAGATTTGGATTTAAATCTAAAGCCGTATGAAGTTTCACTTTAGTAACTAGATGCGTTTAAAATGAGGAAGTTACGGGATTCACCACAACTAATTCACCACAAATTTAAGCTTCTGATGAAAGAATATAATACAAATGTACCATTTGCTTTTTAGATTGGACTAAGAGGTACAGCCTACTAGATCACCTGAACAAAGGCAACTTTTAGCTAGCAAGCATGCTAAGCTAACTGGCGTTAATACAATCTTAATTTCAGGGAGCTGTATGATAGTTTGGGAATATATTACATCGGGTAGTGATATGAACCTTTCAACGTGTGTACAGAATGAAAAATTACGGAAATTATGGAAATCGATGTGGCTTATCGGAGAGGTATATCACTCTGAAGTGTGAACGGTTACGCAGGTGTCCAACACTCAGCTGTAACGCGACCCACATCCACTCACACAAAGAGGCACGTGTGCACAATATTGTAATGATCCAACTTTAAATATACGTTTTAAATCCATTTGAGATCAAACATCCATTTTAAAGCCGTTTTGCTATTTGCTCCTGGTAGAATTTCGTGTGCATTTCAACATTATCAAATTTCATACAAAAATACGGGGAATGTGTGTTGACTAAATATGAAGATTTCAAATCCTATATGTAACGTTTACATTTAGATTTAACGTTTACATTTAATATTCGTAATTGTAACTTTTAAAACATTTTGTTTATAAAACTCCTAGTGGCTACAAACACTGTTTTGATGGCGTTATAGCTGGGTCTTAATCTCAGCCGTACGTACCTGCTTCTTTACTGTCTCCGTGCTATCTATCAAGAGAAGGCCACGCTACACGGGACACCATTTTAAATTCTCCTTCTCTCCTTCCTGTTCTTTGCGACGAACGTTGTGCTGAGCTGTTGTTCTCTCTCCACCTCCCCACTATGTGCATTGGCTCATTTTACAGGCACAAACCATTTGATCTCAGTTTGGTTTTGACTCCTTAAGGGTTTGCTGCATTTGTTACTGTGAACGCTATTTTTAAAATCCCACTCGTTGTCGTTTCCAGCTGAGCATATGTTTATCGGGAGCCGTCCAACGTGTGCTGCTGGAGCAAAACCTGCTGTAAACAAAGTTTTCTGTCAGGGCTAAGGGGTCATTCTCTGTGCCATACATTAAAGTGTTTGCCACTCGCCTGGGTGGAGAGGAAAGCTCTTAACTGTAAGCATGAAACCTTGAAGATTATATGGATTGGCAGTGCCTGTGCGTGTGTGAGAGAGAGAGAGTGAGTGAGGGAGAACATGTGCATTTATGGGTGTGGATGGTGGAGAGGGCCTAGGAGTGAAAGAGAGAGATGTAGTTTGGACTAAGTGAACTGTCAGAGGTACTGGTACCTGGAGACAGATTTGTTGGGTTTTCTGCGTTTGTTTAAGAAATATAGAAAAACAACAGTTCTGTGTTTTTTCATGGGGAAAGAGGACATTATTAAGCGCCACTTTAAAACCATACATCACCTTCGCTCTCTCTCTCTTGCACACACACCAGTAGCAGTGCAGGACTGGCAATGTATAGTCTGAAGACTGATGGCAGTATTTGTGTTCTCTGTAGTTATCTTATGGGGATCTCTTTTATCAATACGCTTTGGGTTACTGTAAATTGAGCCACATTTAATACATCCCAACGAAAGGTACAAAACCTCAGTTTAATAAATTTCACTTCTGTATGTCTTGTTTTCCTTTTCTGCTCAACAAACCTGGTGAGCTTCAAGTCACAGAAAAAAAAAACACCTGTTCATTTTACCCCCCAACCTAAGGCTAAGCACAACACACACACACTCCCCCACTGAGATCCTCTCTGTCACCCTCTTCTTCCTCTCTAACTCGATACTGTTTCTCATACTTGTTTAATGGGATTTGGAGCAGCAAAACTGTTTTTCTGGGGTAATCATCATTTAATAAGATAGGTGTGTACATTTATCAGTAAGAATAACTACATTCTGATCAAAAAGGGGTATAGCTACAGATAGGTGACTGGCTTTAAAAGGCAAAAGCTTTAAATAAACTATATATATATTCATATAGAAAAGCAAAGAATGCCTAAATCCTTCCTGTACTTAATCCTTTAACACCAAGCAATATCTGTGTTTTACAAAAAATAAACTTGACAGTTAACCAAGGCTTAACTGAAAGCCAGACAAACCCAATGTATTCAGTTTAAGGTGACATGTAATGGCTGAATAGTTGCTGGCGTGTGCATATTTCAAGCAGTGACTATTACCTATATGAGGCAATGTGATGGTACTGCAGTATCTCTTCTGTAAAACTCTAATAGACTCAATATAGTGGTGGAGCTACCATTGAACCTACTACATCTTCAGTGGAGAATCAATTTAACATTACATTAAGCCTGTAATTCCACCACTATGGTCCGAACATCATTTTGTGAAACATGACCCATGAGAGAGAGAGAGAGAGAGAGAGAGAGAGAGAGAGAGAGAGACAGAGAGAATGTGCAGAATCACACAGATTTGCTGAGTATTTGTGATCTTTCCCTCTGCAGTATGATAGGTGCTATTTTTGGACTTGGTTCTGTTTCATTTATTCTGTTGTGGTGAAATTTCCCATAAATCTCTGGCAAGGTCTATTAGTTCATGGTCCACTGGGCAGAACAGCCATTCATCAAGAAGACAAACTGCTCTTGCGTTTGGGCTTCTTCGCCGGGCTGTCATACTTATCTCTCTCCCAAACTCACATTCTCACAACCACTTACAATATGAAATTTAAAAATACAAACTGTCTTTGCTTTACACAAACGTCCCCAAACCTCTTTAAAGTCCCATTCTTTCCATCGGCAGCTGTGCCCCTCCGCAGCTGTGCCCCTCCGCAGCTGTGCCCCTCCGCAGCTGTGCGCCTCCGCCTGTGTCTGTGTTACTGAACGAGTGTCAGAACAGGCCTGAGAAGATGGTGTCGCTGCCTTTAACAGACCAAGCTCTGGTCCTCAGCAGTCGCCTTTGGCTACATTAGTACACCTGTATCGAGGCAAATCTTGTTGGTTTAACATGTGTAAGTGTCGGTACACTTCATGTTGAGGATAATTATGGGAAATTGACAATTCAAATTCAGCTAGCCATGATGGACACAGCTTTCTACTTATGATGTGTTTAGAGAGAGAGATTCGGCAAACAATCTCGTAGGGATTAATACTCAACAAAACCCTCGTTAACAACTTTTACCAAAACACAGAATCAATTTGCCCAGACAATAAATTTGACCGTTTGCAATACTGAGTTGTACTGTTTGAGTTTATAGCTCTGAAGTTGAGCAATCGCAAAACTCCATTTTTGCGCTTATTTTATGCACCAGTGAAAGCTGTGGAGCAAGTTTGATGGTGGAGTGTGTGAAGTTGGTGAGTTGGCACGTTATGACTAAAGGAGTGAATTTTTGACTCAGTGGGGGAATGTGTGACTGCATGAGGGAGTGAATGACTGCATAAGTGAATTTATGAGTGAGGGAGTGAATGTTTGACTGCATGAATGAATTTATGCGTGAGGGAGTGAATGTTTGACTGCATGAATGAATTTATGTGTGCAGTAAAAAAAATTATGCTTTATGTAAAATATGTATTGGTCAAAATAGAAGAATTGAGTCACCATCTGACCTCACACAACTTGATCAGGCAGCTGACTGCTTAGAAACATTATTCCACTATAACTTAGATAACATAGTTCCACTTCAAGGAAAAATAACTAAAGAGGAAAATCTAACATTTTGGTACAACGATCATTCACACACCTTAAAACAGACCACAGACCAAATTAGGATGAAAGTGGTACCTGACCAAAATGACTGTATTCCAGTTAACCTGGAAGGAGACTCTCCTGAGCTATAGAAAAGCACTTAGTGTTGCTAGAGCAAATTATCTCTCCACACTGATAAAAGATTATAAAAATAATCCTAGATTTTTATTTAATATTGTAGTGAAACTAACTAGGAGTAGCGACTTCATGAATTTCAACAATAAAGTAAATTAAAGCCTGACAATGTGATAATAATGTCAATGTCTGTTTAGCCATATTAGGTGAGTGATTATAAGGTTTTATTCCTCTAATTTAGACTGAGCTAATTTCACTTATATCCTCATCGAAATCATCAACATATGTATCCTTACTTACACCATTTTTTAAACAGGTACTGTTTAAGCAGTAATTGAACATCTTCTAAAAAGTATAAATTCTTCTCTTAGGACCGGATATGTTCCTAAATAATTTAAATTAGCAGTTATAAAACCCATGATTAAAATACCTAATCTTGACCCCTGTCAGCTATCCAGCTATAGACCAATATCAAACCTTCCGTTTGTCTCCAAGATCCTAGAAACAGTTGTAACAGCTATGTTCTTACCTACACAGAAATAACATTCATGAAATCTGTCAGACAGGCCTCATCGAAGTACAGAGACGGCCCTGGTTAAAGTGGTAAATAATCTACTTGTGGCCTCTGATTAGGGCAGTGTGTCCTTGCTTGTGTTAACTGACCTTAGTGCAGCTTTTGACACTGTTGATCATACTACTCTCCTCCAGAGACTAGAAAATATTGTCTGAGTTAAGGGAACAGCTCTCTCCTGGTTTAGTTCTTACTTGACAGATCGTTATCAGTTTGTTGATGTAAATGGTGAATCTTCTGCGCAGACTAAGGTGAAGTTTGGCGTTCCTCAAGGTTCTGTTCTAGAGCCACTGCTTTTTTCTTTGTAAATGCTGCCTCTGGGTGAAATGATTAATAGGCTTCCACAGTGTCAGCTCCCACTGTTACGCTAATGATACGCAGCTACATGTTTCAGCAAAGCCAGGTGAGAGACATCAGCTTAGTAAAGTGGAGGAATGTGTAGAGGACATTAGGCAGTGGATGCTGAGATATTTCCTTTCACTAAATTCTGATAAGACATGAGTGCTTGTACTTGAACCACAGGTAGACAGAAGGAATCTTTCTGATTACAAAGTAACCCTGGATGGTCTTGCAGTTACGTCACTTGTAGCAGTAAAAGACCTTGGTTTAACTATTGACTCCAGTCTTTCTCTTGAAGCCCATTTTAATAATATCACTAGGAAATCCTTCTTTCACCTCATGAACATTACCAAGAAATATAATGTCTTTACATGATACAGAAATACAAGTTCATGCTTTTGTTCTACCTCTAGGTTGGATTATTGCAATACCTTGCTGTGTGTATGTTCCCGTAGAAACATAAAAAAGGCTTCAGTTACTCCAGAATGCAGCAGCTAGAGTCCTTACTAGAAGCAGAAGATGTGAACATATCACACCTATCTTATCCTGAATGCATTAGTTCCCAGTCAAATTTTGCATTGATTATAAAATCCTACTACTTACCTATAAAGAAGTGAATGGTCCTGTTCCACAGTACATGAGTGAACTTCTGGTGTCTTATGAACCACCACGCCTACTTCGATCAAAAGGTGCTGGTTCTTTGTGGGTACCTTGAATTATGAAGACTACAGCAGATCTTTCTCGGGAAGCAGACAGCTTCAGTCTTACAGTCTAGGCTGAAAATGTACTTGTTTACTCAGGCATATTGTTAATAGTTTTTTTTTGTTAATAACAATGTTGTTAATAGAAGCTTCAGGGGGTTCATGGGCATGGAAGTGTTTTGGTAAACTGGGATTTGGATGCTGTCGCCCTCCCATTTCACAAGTTCATTCAAGATAGTTACAATCTGCACAAATGTACATTTTCTGCACCCGTTACATTAACAGAGCACACCTAATGTTTTGTGATCTCCTTTTCCCCCTCTCTCTCTTCACCTCCCACTCGGTCGAGCTACTCATGCTACATCCGAGGGTACAGGAGATACCAGGGATCCAGATTCCTGACCCATAATCTGCCGATCTGCCTGATCCACCCTGATGTCCTTCTTCTGCTTGAGTCTCACCAACTGAACATCACTCACTGTTGCTGAGGATGAACCACAGAGACCGCCATGATGATCAAACTAAAGATACAAGCTAGGACTTGTTGTGAACTACAGCAGATATATAAAGTCATCACAGGCAAACTAAGACACTTCGACTAGATATTAGGTAACTATTTATAATAACATGAGTAATGGAAAGACTCATTTTGTTTAGTGTTTGTACTGTTGTTACTGTGGTGCCCGATGGTCAGCCAGAGAAGGATGCCCCCCCCCCTTTTGAATTTTGGTTCCTCTCAAGGTTTCTCCCTCTTGCTCTCAGGGAGTTTTTCCTTGCCACTGTTGCCCTTGGCATGCTCACTAGGGGCTGGGACTCAGACATCTGTAAAGCTACTTTGAGACAACGGTTGTTGTAAAAAGTGTTCTATAAATACGTTTTGACTTGACGTGGCAGTAGTGGATGGCTGAGTGAGGGAGTGAATGAGTGAAGGAATAAATCTGAGTGAATTTATTCAGGAAATGAATGTATGACTGACTGTAAGTATGACTGATTTACTGACTGTATAAAGCAATAAGTGAATGTATGTCTGAGTGAGGGTGTGAATGTGACCTGTTGCCCTGCTTGCAGTTTGCAATTGCGAATTCCTTCAAAAGAATGGTATTAACACACCTGACAGATTATCACCAATCCCCTCCCATTCGACCAGCTACAATTTGTATATTATGCAATCACCCACAGATGATGCAGTGAATATGTCACTTCATCCTTCAACACCTCAAACAACCAAGGACTTATTCTACAAATGCTGTTTTTGGACTTTAGTGCTATAATTTCAGAACTGCTCTGCAATAAAGTCTCCCAACTCAGCGTGGCAGTGGAACACCAGCCTCCTCACAGGCAGAGAGCAGCAGGTGAGGCTGGGAAAATTCTCATCTGGCACTTGGATGATCAGTACTGGCATCCACCAAGGATGCATGCTCTCTCCTTGGCTCTTCTCACTCTACACTAATGACTGAACCTCTACAAACCCCTCTATTAAAATCTTGAAATTTGTAGATGCCACTGTACAGTCACTGGTCTAATCTGACGAGTCTGTTTACAGACAGGTGGCTGAACAGTTGGTCCTCTGGAGCAGTCACAGCTACTCACAAAACAGTGGAGATGATGTTGAAGTTCAGAAGAAACTATCCGCACCTGCCCACTCTTGCCATCCTCAACAAGACTGAGATGGCAGTGGAGTTCCTGGGAAAAACAGTCATCCAGGAGCTGAAGTAGGCCTTTAGATCAGGTCCATAATGAAGACTGAAAGGACCATCCTCTGCCAGCTGAAGCTTTTACACCTCAAGTGCTGCTGGTTCGGTCCCATATGGCCATCACAGAGTCTGTCATCACCACCTCAGTTACAGACTGGTACAGTCTTGCCCCCAAACATGACATTTCCAAACTTCAGCATATCATCAGGACTGCAGAAAAGGTCACTGTGTCTAACCTGACCACCCTGCTGGATCAGCACGCCTCCAAACCCAGGAGGCAAACCATAATGGCTGACCTACTACACCCTGGTCATCACCTGTTGCAACTTTGCCTTTCCAGCAGACACTTCAGCCAAACAAGGGTCAAAACAACCAGACTGCACAAAAGCTCCTTTCCCCACACTAGCACTCTTATGAACAACCAAAGCACATAAGCTTTATTCTTGCACCACATATTCTATTCTATAGTACTGCAGCTTCCCGACCAGATGCTGCACTCTGCACCTAAACTGAGTGAGTGAGAATGGGAGTGAATGTGTGAAGGAGTGACTATACAACTGAGTGAACGTGTGAAAAAGGGAAGGACTGAATCTCTGACTGAGTGAGGCAGTACTGAGTGCTTGTGTGCTATAATCACAAAAGGTTAAACGTCGCTGCACTTGGTGATTTTAGACTGTCCATGTGGTTCATCACTCAGCAGCGAGTGATGTTCAGTTGGTGAGACTCTAAGCAAAAGAAGACCGTCAAGGTGGATCAGGCACATCCAGAGATCGGAAGGAATCTGGATGACTGGTATCTCCTGGTGCCTCAGGTGTAGCATGTGTAGCTCAACCTAGTGGAAGGTGAAGAGAGAGGGGGGGAAATGATTATAGAATATCAGGTATGCTATTTTAAAGTAATGGTTAAAGTAAAATGTATGACTGTGTAGAGGGCAAGCAGGGACTCTGGGAGGACTATGACAGTATAACTATAAAGGGAGAACCAGCAGGTAACAGACATGAGGGAGCACTGGGATATAAAGCAGCCAGCAACTCACTGTCACAAATTTGAGTGAATTGGAAAAGATGGACAGGCAACAACATCCAAACATCCCAGTTTATCAGAACATTCTATGACCATGAATCCTCCAGCACTGCACCTTCAACTACAAAAAAAAAGTTTAAAAAAATGCCTAAATAAACAAATAGGTTTTCAATGTAGACTTAAAGACTGAACTGTGAACGCAAATTGGAAAGTTGCTCCATAACTGTGAGGCTTCGTAAGAGAAAGATCTGTAGACTTTGTAATCTGAGTTACCCACAGAGAGCCAGCATTTGTCCACTCTTAAGCCACTTGATTAGAAACACCACCCTTGTAGGAGTGTACAGCCATCTGATCTTGTGGAAAAAGGAAACCTCTGGCTTATCAGTGCAGTGTACTGAAGTCACAGAGTTGTTTTCCTGTTCGTTATCTAGCCTTGAGGAGATAAAGTTAACAACAAAAAAATGAACAAGCAAACCAAAAAAACACCATTATTTCTTCCCAGACTCCTGCAGGGTTGATATATAACTACATGCTGTTATTGTTCTTAAGCAAATCTCTTCATTTTTAACCTTGAATGACCTAGAGTAAATAAATAAAAAGCACTGCTTTGTGTGCAGTAAATTGAGTTTTAAAATGCAGAATACAAGTGTGCAAAAACGACATTGCTGAAAAAAAAACCTTGTTCTACTAATTAGCTCTCTGTGTGACACTGTCACTGTCTGACAGTAGACAGTGGGAACAGGAGCATCTTAATCACTGTTAAGACGTATGTGATTTCATGTCACTCATCTTGGATATACTATTCCGTTAACTGCTACAACTTAAAATAGTTTTGTCAATTTAAAATGTCTTAGTAAACGGGAAAAATCCTTGGTACTTTGTCAACTGTCTTATTTCAAGAGTAATTTTATATATTCATTATCATGACTATCGATAGCAACATGTCAAGTCTCACAACTAGAATACACACTGTTGGGGACTTAATTGAAGGCATTCGTGCTACGGTATGTCGGTTTTCTTTCTTACTTGAAAGATCCAGCACAGGTACTTGTGCTTCACGTGGCCTTGCACTTACTGACCGAGTTCTGAGTGAGATCAAGTCCAGCGCTTCGAAAGAGTGCACGCCGACCTCGTGGCTTAAAATGTGTGTGTAAGAGCGTTGCACGCTTACGCAAACGACTGTTAGGCCATACTGAGTAATGAATTTAAAATGAAAATAGAGACAGGTGAACTTCTCGGATGGAGAGGGCAGGTGGTTCGTGGTTATTCACGATGCCTGTGTGAATAGAGCGGTTGGTGTCACCATTGCGGAAGGTTTTAAGTGGTACAGTTACGAGTCCACCGACGTCTGTTAAATAACTGCGTCCACTTTCTCCACTTTTTACATGGCGATTAAACCTTTCGAATTTGATTTATCTAAGAAATAAGGTTGTTTAATTTAAATTTTCTCCACATTACGTGTGCTGTGGAATTACGTATTACGCAACTCCAAAACTGATTCGCGTCCGTGTTTTAAACATGGAGAGCTGTTGAGACGTCGCATAAATTATTCATAACTTCTAAAATAAAGTAAAAAACAGCATGCAGTCTTCCTGAAATGTTTCATTCGTGTTTAACTTGGCAGTTAATTGTTCAGTGTTAAAACGAATGCGAAAATCGTTCTTCTTTGGGAACAAATCTAAAAATACAGTGTGGAGAATAAATCTGTCTAGTAATACGAAAACACTTTGACCATTTACAGCCCATGTAGGAAGTCGAATGTTTTACTTTATAGGCTATATGGTACAAAATGCACCTCTAAAAGCACCCGGTTCCTCCTGTTCATTTCTTTTTAATTAAACTAAGAGATTTGCTTTACCTCGGCGGTATTAATCAAATCGAGACTTTCTAAAGACGTTTGGCTGGCGGGATTAAATTTACACGTGGTCCTGGGGCAATTTCTTCTTGCACAGGTTCTGCTCTGTGATTTTATTTCTGCCCAGACCGGCCATATCGGTTTTTCTTCCTCCTCCCTTGAGCAAATTACACACCGAATTAAACAACCAGGTTGTCAGAGGGATTCTGTGGTTTCCAGGACAAATATTTGCTCAGAACCTGCCAAAATGTATGGAAAACCGCTCAGAAATACACCACCTGCAGTATATCAGATCATCTACCTCATGCATTAATGTGTGGCGTGCAACATATGTTGCTATCCTGAGGTGACAGCATTTCTGGTCATTGATATCGTCACTTTTTCTTTTCGTCTTGGGCACAACAAAATGCTTTTAACTTGGCGAGCCCTGCACTCCTTGCACGATGCTCCTTCAAATAATGGTCTCTAAGGTTACCGTGTTACCGTTTGCAGCGCACCTTAGATTAATCCCTTTTAGCAGGTGTTATGGTTTAAGATCAGGGTTAGTTTCTTATTCTTTTTGGTACTTTCGTAATTTCCCCACCTGGGCATCTTGACAGCCAATCGAGAGGCCTGATGGTTTATTTGGGCACAGCGAAGGTCTTTCTCCGTCATAATAGACTTGACCACGTTCTCACAGCAGGTGAATAACATCGATGAACGTTATAACAACTGACTGATTGTGGAAATAAGTTATTCTTATTCAATTTCCAGATGCTTTATTCTAGCCCATTACCACCCAATCTAGTGGTCTTGGTTGCCTGCTGTTTTTTCACCCACCTCGGCGCTCATCTGATACCTTTTGTACTGCCCGGATACAAATATTTGTGATTTTCCAGGCAGATGTCGCGTCGCCTTGGAAAAAAATAATTGATTACTGCTACTTGCCATATTTAGTCACCAAGCGTGCGGATCCACTACAGCGAAAAGAAAAAATGAATGACTAAAGACTAAATCGTTTACTTGGCCTGGATGGTAAACCTTCCACTCCACGTGATGCCTGAAAGAGCATTGCGTAAGAAATATTAAATCAGCGAGAAAAGCGAGATCTCACAACCTTTATTAGAGGCGATTTAGCTCCGTTTTACTCGTAGCTACAGGTAATAACTTATTATATCGTTGTGAGTTCCTTAAATATCTAATGTTAAATGTGGTTAAACTAATAACTGTAAACGTTTATATTCAAATTGTGCAGGCAGATACTTTAGACAAAAACTATGGATAATAGGGCGAATAAAAAGAATGCGTTAAAACAACCTCGGAAGATTCAGCACACCGAACTCTCCTGTAGTAATTTTAAGGCCGTCCGGACGCGTGAGTTTCATCTCTGAGGAGACGTGTAAACTGTTCCATTACAAACGTCCCGCTGATAAACTAATCCAATCCGAACAGGGCTTTAGTGCGCCTAGAACTCGAACCCACGGCTTCGCTAACGCAGATTTACGACCAAATAAATCTGCAAATCCCCAAGTGCAGTATAAGCCTGCATCATAAAAGCCTTATGGCCGTTCATATCCCAAACGGATGGGCCTAATTTGAACTCGGCAACACCACAGCACAGACAGAAGTGATAGCTTTATAAAAACACATCAGTCATCCTCCTCTCCATTTGTTTTTCGTATTGGATCGTTCGTCATTGCTCCGTCGTTAATATGTTGGGGAAATTGACCTCAAGACAACCAGGAAGACAAGGTGACAACTATACGAGTTTTAGTAACTAGGCTATAACTTCATTTTGATAGTCATTTACACCAGGTACTTTAATCATCCCCGTTTTAATAAGAAGCAGCCATTTTTATTCATTGTTGCTAACAAAATCTGCGCAATTTTATTACATAGAACTATCAGGAAGAAACGCTTAAGCACCGTGTTGTCCAGCATTGACCAGAGGGAGACACAACTCAGTTGGAGTCTTGGTTCCTCTCAAGGTGTCTTCCTCATGCATTTATGGAGTTTTTTCTTGGCACAATCAACTTTGGCTTGGTCACCGGGGGCTTGGACTCGGGCATCTGTAAAGCTGCTTTGTGACAACTGCTGTTGTAAAAAGCGCTATATAAATACATTTGGTTTGATGTGACTTAACTGCAGTTGCTCGGAGCAGTTAGAACACTGATTTCACATTAAAGGAGAGCTCTTTAAACTGCCAGGCCCAAAGAGAGCCTTTCTACAGCATTGTCCTAGTTGAGGCACGTTAAATTTGTGTTCTCCAGTTTTAATTAAAATTGCCCCCTTTTTGTATTTTGTAGGTAATTTCTGTGGCTGCTGTTTGGGAAGTCTAGTTCTGTAAGAGCGTGAACTTATAACAATCGGCAAGTGCAAACACTGCCAACGAGTCAATTAAGAGAGTGTGGCGCGATAAATGATTCGCTGAACGAACTGTCAGTCAACCGGGACGTGAGCGTACTGGAGGGACGTGATGAATCCTTAACCGTCAGTCTCTGTCTTCTCTCATTAGTGAGCTTCCCCGCAGAGGCTCAAGAAAAAGGGGAAAAAGCAAATGATTTGTGAATTTCATGACTGCTGATCTAGATTAAATAGGATATTTCAAAGTGGAATAGGATCTGAAGAAACAATACATTTTCCTATCAATCACAGAGGGCTCTATAGGTAATGTGAAGGGAACACTTAATACTCTAATGGTGTCCTTATCATTACAAACTAATGAGCCACATCAACACAAACCTGTTTCCAGAGAAAAATCGTAACAGTGCTAAAACATTTCATGATGGATTACAGTTGAATACAATCTTGGTTATAAATATGTTGAATATAAAAATTACAAGCTATGATACATAGTTAACTGGCAACATCGTTAGCTTAACCAAAGTCGTTCTCATAATGTCCTATCAAAACACACCCACACAAGCAAAACACACAAGCGTGAGAGAAAGATTTATGCTCATTTACGTAAAACATGTTTATGTTAACCACGTGGCCATAAATGTATTATATATTACTATTATTCATCGATATTACCACTTAGACACATTCACTTATAAAAAGTAATTTAAAACTTTTCAAATCGTTTTATTTTTTTCTAAAAACGGCTACGTCCAGCGAGTATTGGATCTCGTACACAACCAACATGACTTTTTAGACGTCTGAGTAGATTCTGTAGAATACCAGTGGAACTATAACAACGACAGGCAGATCAAGATACTAAACCCATGAAATAACAAACGCTATAGCAAATCCAGTTTGCGGCGTTCAGGATACAGTCATGTTGCTACACGTTATCGCAAATTGAATGAAAACGACCAAGCACGCAAACGCTAACGTGTCTTATTTGGTTTGCAAACTGATGATGGATACATACATCAGTGTGGTGGGAGTTTTTCTGCGTGCCTCCAGTCATACGGTTTTCAGACCCACCACGAGCTGAATCTATAAATCATTCGTGACAAGAGGTAATTAACGCGGCTCCCGTGGGGGATATGAATCTGTCCTTCTGAAGAAGAAAAAAAAACTCAATAAAACGATCTCTCATCATGACTCGCAGACACACGAAGCTCAAACATGGTGAGAAGTCTGCTCGCTAAATCGTCGGTTTTGCCATCCTTCATTCCCATCGTGCATTGCTCTTCGTTTAACGTGCGTATGACCCGCTTCTCCTCAGCGGCTCCCGTTCTACTCTTACATATCGCTAGGTGGATTTGACCTCAGAGGCCGAATACAATAGGTTGCATTTTGAATGACTCAGCTTTTATGTAGTAAAAACGTAGTTATGTAGTTTGTAGTCAATTAGAAATCAGCATCCGGTGGGGTTTAACGCTATGAACGAAATATTGTAATTATATTACTACATACTGCAATAATTACATACCCCACAGTGCATTAAAAACACGCAGGTGAACACTTAATGTTTCATGGGTAAAGACAGAGCTGCTTTATTTTGTCCAAACACACACTCGGATACACACACATAGCAATTTATTAGAGTTGTTTCGCTTTTTGCACAGTCAGCACAGCAAAGGTCAATACTATAATGATTAACGTATGATTATACCATACAGCTCCTGTCGTTTTTTCTATCGGTGTATTAAGCAACCGTTTACTTTGAATGATCAGATGCATCCCACTCACACAGAACAGTGTGCTCTTCCTGCTTCTACTAATCCTCCATCTTCCTCATCTTCCTCATCATCTGAACCCAGGGCAGGAACTGGTGTCAGTTGTATGCACCCACATAAACAGGGCTCACCACAGATCGACCTGCATCTTAGAGCTTTGGTGTTTTATAAAGAGTTTTTTGTAAGTTCAAAGTCACAAAGATGTTCTCAGCTGGGTAGAACATGCCATTTTTTTGGAAGTGAGACGATGTGCTCAATGGGTGTGCGATTTTGTATTAAAATGACAGGCAGGAAGAGAATTAGACCTCATAGAGGATGTGTACGTTTATGTTCATTTCATTTCATTTTATGACAGGCATGCTGGTCTCCTAACAGAGAAGCCAAAACTTGGTAGCATTAAACTGGTGTCAGAATGCTTTCCCATTTTCTAACAGCCATTTCCAGCCACATAACAAACAATGTCTCATTTGTATCTCCGCAATATAACTTCAAATTTGCATTCAAGAACACAAATGACTGGTTTCATTTGTAGGTCTGCCGACTGCGAAAACATAATCCTGGAGCTGAATTGAGATTTAGTTACATTACAGCTTCACAGAAGACATCAGCAGAAGGTTTTTTTCAGCTTTTAAATGTTTGAATGGTTCACGTAAAGTTTTTGACAATTACACAGAATATAATGTCAGAGGTTCCGAGATATATAATGTTGTTTCTCGCTTGACAGATGCAAAATTGCTTTCCAGTTTGTTATGTGGATAATAACAATAACTTTTTTTTGTTGACAGGAATAAAAACAGAATTGGACATGAATGTGAAGAGCAGACAGGTGATATGAGCTGAACAAGGCCTTTGAAACATTTTGTTGGGTCACACTGGCTTCCAGAAGGAGAGTGTGAACTTGGGCAATTACTGGTAGCCACGATGTTTTTTATTCCCCTACATTCAAACGTCATAGAGGCTTCATTACATGTAATGCCATGTAAGCCCTACTGCCTGACCGGATGCCTGTAAAGTGACATAAGATTATGGAGGAATAGTGCACCGTATCCCAGAAGCCCCGGGAGCTGCTCAGGGTTGAGTGTTTCACTTGAGGGTTCAGCTGTACCACTGACCTTGAGGACACTTATTACCAGCAGTCTGGTCTCCATGGAGATCTTACAAATAAAACTTGAACAGGAAGTACAGTTTAAAAGGGTGGGGGTGGGGTGTTGAACCCTTTTTTTGCATATCATGTTACCATTTTCAGCTCTGGTTACATGCCCACCCCATTTTGGTTGGTGCAACAATACTATAACACAGTAGACAGAGGAAGGCCTGGTAGCCCTGCTTTGAAAAAATGTGCATGCATATTTTAGTGTGATAAAAAAAAAAAGAAAATGAGCCAATAATGATCAATTAAATGTTATATTGTTATACAAATAGAAAAAAAATGCAACTGAATTAGTTTTTCTCTCTGATTCGTTTACAGAAACAGGATATATTCATCTTTATTTGCAACCCAGCAGGGTTCTCTCTACACTTTTTCTACACTCCTCTCTCAATAACCATCTCTTTCTACACCTCCCTCCACAACTCGCCTCCACTCTTCTCTCTATATATACACCTCCCTCTACATCTTTGCTTGTTTCTTGCCCATTTCCACAGAGATCATCCCTAAACTGCTAATGTGTGAAAGTCATTTCACTCCCACACTTTCCGATCGCTTCAGCTCTCTCTGTCCCATCTCCTCTGCTCCAGCCTCAGCTCACACACAGTCCTGTGTTCTCTGCACCAGTCTCTCATCCTCCTTAATTCCCCTTCACTCCGCTGTCTTCGCTGATGTATTTGTATCCTCTGCTAACCGTACGGTTGTCGCTGTGCTGCACAGTGGCTTGTGGTGAGCATGTAAATGGATGTCAGATGTGGAAACGCTGTAGCCCCGGACCCCACGTTCTCACCCAAACACGCAAAGGCTGCTGGGAGATCTTCTCCATGCCATTTTTGATTTGTTTCTTTACACTGCAGGATATGTTGTTCACCCTGCTGGGGCTGGGAAGGAAGGAACAAACAAACAACAGACTCACCCTGGGTCCTGCTCTTTCTCTCGTCCTCTTGCCATGTGTCGTCTTGTGTGCATTCACAGTTTTGCCTGTTTGTCTCTCACACACATACGCAAATCAATAAACAGAGTAAATAAACGAAGATACGGAGGCACACTAGAATGCATGTCTGGTTTGGCACATGGCAGGCAGTGCGTGAACCTAATGACTTTATGTAAATGAAGGAAAACGAAGCTCAGTTGATTATGTGAACCAAACTGCTGCATCATTGGGTTCCATGCTCTCTGCATCACCACCACAGGCCCATCCCATCAGCTGCAAGCGCAGTTCTTCAGTTCTGCTTCCTAAATGTAATTTATTATCATCTATTCATTATCTGATTTATGCATTCACTACTATTGGTTATTACGATCTAAAGTTTAAAATATTTGTGTCGCTGGAAATGACACAGCAAGTTCAAATGACTTTCACAAAAGGAACACTTTCGTTTAGAAAACCTTTGCTGAAAACGCCCTGTTTCTCCCTGATCCTGGAGGTAAGTATAAGTCAACTGACGCTTTATCCGTATGTGGCTTAGACTATCTCAGTAGGCGGTCTGTACGTTGGAGTGCGGATCCATATTTATCTTATGCAGTACACAGATGCGAGTGAGTGGGAGATGAGCGGCTGATACCACTGCAATGCTGTTGGCGCCAAGATTAGGAGAATTACATCTGATTCAGTCGCTCCAAATGGAAGGTAATCAGCTTTAATGGCCTTGAAGGTATTGCAGTCTGGGAGGAAGCAGAAAGCACATTTATCAGCTTCACTGTTTTCCAAAAAATATTCCATTTTTTATTGGCTCTAGAATGAAAAGTGAAAAGTTATAGATGAGAAATTCGGTGTGATGAGATTGATATGTTAACAGCCACAGGTCTAACACTATGTGTAGTGATTAAAAACAACATGCACATCTGTAGTGCAATGAATTTTCATTCAAATATCTCGAGGACGTGCACAAAGTATAAGATAGCACCGAAAATACACACCCTGGAGACAGCAAAGCCACATAGTGTGTGTTCAGCTCTGAATACCAACCACCAAGGTCAAAAACTTCAACAACTCCACAGTTCTGAGAGAGAAAGAGAGAGAGGGTGATTGTTTATATTTAACCCAACGAAAATAGTATTCATTTCAGTTGTAGAACTGTGGTGACTTAAATATCATGACGTGCATTACAGATCAGGAAAATAATTAGCAAAATACCTTGCGGAAAGATTTCAGTTTTAAGTGGCTTATATTTGGAATTTGTAAAAATGCACTATGAAATGCAATATTAATAGGGTAGTACGAGCTTGTCTGCTCTAGACACTCTCCTTCAATGGGATTCACATAAAGCTCATCAGACCACCAACATGTTATACCACCTCCAAATAATTATCCTGTCAGCTGGTATATATGAAATACCATACCAGTGTCTGCGTTTTGGAGATACCCCAGAAAAATGCTCAGCCTACTATGGGCTAAGTATTAAAGGCTTGCTAGTTGGGGTTGAGTTACGATAGGCTTGCCAGCAGTTGTTAGCTTATTATTTCTTATTCGTTATAGTTGTCCTTTAATGGATTGCAGGTCTGTTTTGGGTACAGAAGTTAATTATCACAATCAAAAAGCAATATATTCTCATTCCTCTCACTTGGGCCCATAAAACATAAAGGCTTAGTACAAAAAACCATTCACTTTACTAACCAAACCTCCTGACTGAGATTTATAATTAAATGTAACTGAGTGCTAATTATCTAAAAATATACAACGTGCATGGAAATAGAATACTGCATATTCATTTCCCTGCCACTTACAGGTTGCGCTGGAAAAAAAAGCAAATAATTACTGGCTACTTTCCAAAGGATTAAAAATACAGGCCCTGAACAGGGAGGAAGAAGCAAAGAATTAATTAAAAACATGGGGATTCACCCTCCCAAAAAAGAGACAAGGGGGACAGACTTCTGCTTTTTTCTGTTGCAGTACACACAGAAATTATTGTGCAGTGAGTTTGTGTGTGTGTGTGTGTGTGTGTGAAAGGCCACTCCACGAGGAGAGAGGAAGGGGTAAAAATCAGTTTTCAGCCTCTTTATGGGCCTGCGAATGAGGGCACGTGCCGTGGACAGCCGTGACCTGCAAGAACGGCCGTCGCTAAGAGAGAGAGGAAGAAAAGAGAGGGAGAGATGGAGAGAAAAGTGAAAAAGGAGTGAGAGAACGGGAGGAATGGGAGAGAGAGAGGACGGAGAAACAGAAAGGGAGAGAAAACGAGGGAGATTAATAGCAGCTGAACTTCAGAATAGAAAGGTGTTCCACTCAGCTGCTCTTTGTTAAAGTCCCTTCATTACAGCCAGCAAAATGGCTGTAGGAGGAGGAAAAGGGTTTTCTTCAGCAGAAAAAGAAAATAAATGACCCCAGTGCTGCGACACCCACACCCAAGAAAACAGTCCGGATGTGTTGGCATTAGAATCCACATCCACTGCAGCTGCATTCAGTTTGCTAAACTTCACCATTTCACTAAAATACCAAATAAACAGGATCAAGACAATTGAATCCAGAACATCATTTATTCTTGGCGTTTTATTCACTGAACAAAACGCCAAGCGAGTCATAGTTGTTTTTACAACTATGACTCGCTCTGAAACAACAGTTTTGAGATCTAATGGCTGCGAGGGAAAGTTCAAGGAGTATCAAATTCAGAGTATCAAAAACCAAACTTTACTTTGGCAGCACAGACTGGGAAAATACGCAGAGAAATTTAATTTGTAACTTTTGTGAGATATGTCTTTTTTTTTTAACCTCTTTGTTTCATTTGGTGCGGAACTTTTTAAGAACCCCCCTAGAGAGCAGCTCTGAATGGATTAGAGAGCAGCTCTGAATGGATTAGAGAGCAGCTCTGAATGGTAGTGGAGACTTCCATTGTGCAGCAAATGTCATCAGAAGCCACTGGTCTGTCAAAGTCACAATGGAAATCCACAGAACAGAAAAGAATAGAAAAACCAAAGCCACACCCCTGAGACAAGCACAGCCAATCACGATATCACCTATTCACTTATTCATGAGCTTGTGAATATGAAATGAGCTACAAGTTGACTGACAGTAAGACTGGCCATTTTTGTTCATTTATTTCAAAAAAGGCCAGGTTCTTTCCCATGATGGAGACCACGAAGCAGACATGAAACGTGGGAATAAAAAAATATTTTTAAAGTATTCATTTGCATAAGGACACCAATCAGTTTGTCATTACGACTGCAGGGTGGACTCTTAAATCGACCTCCAGTCACCTTTTTTTTTTTTAAATGCAGAGATGATAACATTTTTTTCTTCTTTTTGCATAGGCAGTCTATAAACTTAAAGCAGACGTAGAAGATCACACACTCTGCTATATTCACCCTTTGGTGCTCAACATCAATCGCACCAGGTCACCACCTGTACACGCCTGTAATTTAAAGCATAATCTGCATACCTTTCTCCTCTAGGTGAGACAAAAAGTAAATTATAGCAACACAAGCAATAATCATATTACATTTCTTAAGTGGTACAGATCCCTGAGGGTAACAGCCTGAATTAAAGGTCCAACAAATAACCATAAACTGGCATACACACACACATACACACACACACAGAATGTGAGATAGCACACATTAGTTTTATCCGTCACTAGGGGCAAGTTATAATTCTAATAATGCCAGTTAGAGTGGCTTATTCTTCTTGAGTAAGTCATCGCAGGTGAATCTTCTGCTGTGACCCTGGGTGGTGTGAGTGATGGGTTGTCATTGAGGATAGTTTCTGTAGCAGGTGCCTCCTCCCTTACTGAAAGGTCATTATGGAGTAGGAGTCCATTCTCAACAAACTGCTCCTCCCTTACTGAAAAGAAATGACGTGGAGCTTGGCACGGTCCCTTTGAAGTGTTGGTCCACCATGCAAAATAACATCAGAGCACTGCTGCCACATGACATCCACAGCACTTCTGAGGTCATTTCCTTCTGCTTGCAGAGGAAATCACTTTCTGTGTCACACACAAAGCGCTCCTTTAACAATTCATCATGGAGAGCCAAAATCTCACTTCTTTGCCAGTATTTTCAAAGTGGAGATAGATGCTTGCATGGACTCACCAGAAAATTCCTGTCTTATAACGATGCTTTTATTGTTTTTGTGGTTTTTTTGCAGGCAAACGCAAGTTAGCAAACTTTTTCAGTAGAACATCCAGATCATCGTCTTTGTAGATGAATGATTTGGATTTTTCAACAGTCTCCAGTGCTGGTGAGGTTTAGGCATGTGAAACGCTTAATTTATCCAACAACGCTGCATTACAACAGATACGTCATTCCTTGAACCATTATCATTCCCTTCTGACAACATGCAGGTTTCTATAAGCTTCACAACAGGCCTGTAGAAGTTCACACACTTGGAACTGCTTTGATCGCCATTCCGTTCTCGATGTCAGTCACAGCAGGTCGCAACCTCACCATGTTGTTCACCATTGCCTGGATGTACAGACAGTACACAACCCTACAGGCATTCTGGCAGAGATAAAATGCGGCGTGTTGCTATGCAGGTCATGTACAGAGTCTTCAGCCAACTGACAGCAGAAATCGCTCACTACTCCGCACCGGAGGAGGGAGACACATAGATTAGTGTAAACCACTCCCTTGGTGAAGAGCATAAATGGCAGATATTGGATGGCTTATAAACAGTGGGCCTACACAATGGAGAGATTTCATATCATCGTCAGCTCTCTGTCTGCAATTAAGCTAACTTTATGGGTAGTTTAACCATAGCAGAACTACATGGTGTTTATGAAATAAAGCTACGTACATAATAGAAGCACTATTCCTCTGAGTGGGCCTCCCTGTTGTATTGTACTTCAGGCCGTGCCTGTTGTTGAGAGGGACTGATTACATTTTGGTTGTGTAATTCTTATCAGGGGCAGCCCGGTGGCTGGGTGCTTAGCACGTTTGCCTCTCGGCACTGGGTCTTGTAGAAGCCACGTACTCCCTCCTGCGCCCACCAAGATCTCTCCTCTGTGTTACAACCTCATCTCTCCCTGTCCGTTGCACAGCCAGAGACCAGGGAAAGCTTCATCATGCTCTGAAATTTCACATATTAAAGGAGAAGGGAGATGAAATAAAGGAGGAAAAATTCACGTGGTTAATCTTTAGGGAACCATGTGCTTGATGGGTGCTGTTGTCCTGCCCACAGTGTGCGCAGTCTGGCATCAGCGGTTGGCAAACTCTGCTCCATCATTCTCGTCCGGAGACAATCGCTGCTTAATTGAGTGGGATTTCTCTTCACGAGCGCATTCAGCTGGAGGTGACAGCTCAAACGGCTCATCGCTGCAGGTTGGCAGGCACCAGATGATCATGACATCATAACGAGCCTTATAACGAGCCTACCAGAGAGGTGCAAACGTGGTGCACTCGAACGTACCGCTCTCGCCGTGGCAACACCGCTGCTAACCTGTGGGGCGTCGGCTTAACCGGTGATCATCCGAGCTAAGCAAAATGCTTTCATTCAGACACAAAACAAAGGAATGGCTTTGTCCACAGACAGTAACTTTCAACCCAAAAACAATTGCCTCAAATGAAAGATTTTAAGTAATAAGTTGAATGCTTTTTTGTGCTGTAGTCCAACAGACTCGACTTTGTCATTGTCTGTTACACATACAAGACATCCAGCTAATTTCCTTTCCTTTAATATGAGAAAAATATATTTGTGAAGTTGGAATCCACAATTGTAACAATGGCTTTACATGGAAACGAAAGTATCGTCACCGCAGAGTCTCCACATCGTTTGCTGTTCTTTTTCTTCACAATGTGTCGACCAGAAATAGTACGGAGTGCATTCGGAACCTTCTAGTTCTTTTCTTATCACAGAATGCACATGGTCTCCTTTGCACGTCGTTCTGACACACCCTACTGGTCATAATGACTCCTTTGCTCAGCCATCTGAATCTTAAGCTGCTATATAAATACCACTAGCTGTGGTACACAGAGGTTCAGTTGTTCTGAGGCAATTCGACTGAGCGCCCATTTGCTATTTCTATATTAAAGACAAACAGATTAACGACTATGAATGGATTACACCTACAAAATTACTATCTTTCTTTTTTTCTTGTTGTAGCAGCTCTCCTGTGTGAATTTATGATTCCTTTGTGTTTCAGAAGTGAGTCCAGAAGCGAGTGTGTAGACCTCCTGGTTCCTCTTCTGCTCCAGGGCTTGGTCCTCCATTCAGGGCCACTGCAGGACAGCATCTTGGCTCAAGCCTTCACAGTTTTATCTGCCACTGTTACCTACAAGAGGCACCCTGGTAAACTGGCTGTCTGAGAGAGCTTTGATTGCACTCCGAAAGTGCCTTGGTGGGGTCACGGCTCGCTCAGGGAGGCTACTGTTTGAGAGATCGTGGAACCCTCGCTATCTCCAGACACTCTGGAGATTCTGTCCACTGTCTGACGAAATTTCCCACCTGATTGGAGGGGGTTTGAATTATGCCCCGTCACTGTATCCACTGCTATCAGAGACTGTACCTTGTTTACCTCGTTAGCTCCATATCTATCATACATAGAGGGACTACTGTCATTATAGTCCTATCTGAAACAGAGACGAAACATGAAATTACTATTATAATATACCATTATAATATACCTAAGGAGAAAGTACATAGTACAGTTAAATCATTACTGTTGCATTTTAACCCAATAACTGAATACACCAATTACTGCACTGAATTCATCTTAGCACATAAGAACCAAGTCCCCCCCCTCTCCCCTCATTGCCTTTCAATAGTAAAGCTGCTTAACTAGCCGCACAAAGGCGAATAGCAACCCGGACTAGAGTTCTGCTGGTCCGGCTTTAACAACGTTCAGGACTTTACCTCGTGTCTACCTGAAAACTGCTATTTCTGCATTAATGTGTTTACCTCTTTTACTGACCTGGGTCGATCCACAGAGCACCCAGAGGAGGGGGGTCCTGAGTCAGCCAACATGTGGATGGGAAAAAAACATTCATCATACAAGTTTGCATACTGCTAAAAAGATGTTTAAATGGCCATAAGACTGGATGACAAGAACATTGTTGTCGTACATGAATGACTGATGTATTGTTTATGACCCTCTTTGTCACCTGTACGTAGAATGACTTGTTCTAGTGAATTGGGAAGTAGAGAAAGGGTAAATAGAGGGATAGCAGAAGGAAGAGAATTAGTCACTTACAGACCTGAAGCCTTCCTGTACAGTATAATTGTTTAGCCAATGCACTCTTACTGACCATGCTAGTCTATATAGCCTAATTTAAAGATTGCCGTATTACCATAGAATTAGCTGTACTAGAAAACCCACCTGGAGATGTTCTTGCTTGTCCTTTGGGAGGGCCTGCTACCCTCGGCACCTACTTACCACCGCTGGCTACACGACAGTCCGTAAGGAGTATTCAGTGTGCGTTTTGCTAAATTACAATCATCCAGGCAGCCGAATAGCCAATCATTCTGTCAGAACGGTGGAGCCTGGTGTTTCTGCCACACAAAAATGATGCTTGTTGTCACATCATAACTGATATATCAGTTGTAACAGCACATGGTGATTATAGGTATGATTATATATGATTACTGCATGCAGGGTTTTTTTTTTTGTAAAAAGGCCTCTTTCTGTATATTGTCAAAATTGTGTCCTCTGGAATTTGCAGGTGGTATGTGAAAAAATTCTGCCTGATTGGGATCAATCGGGATATATCCTGATCTTCTTTGGTTTAGCAATGTAAACACTTCTGTGGAACCTTAATGTATCACATATCTTCAAAATCAGTGGATGAATTCAGCAGATGAACCTACAATAGAGTCACAGAGCACAACATTCATCTCCTGCTTTACAAATGACATTAAGTAACTCATATTAACAGAACTATATCACAACATAAGTATGATTCACAAGTGTTGTAACTACACAAAGATAATTCAGTAACAGATTTGCTTTAGCAAATTTAGCAGATTTGCTTTAGCAAATCTCATCAGGATACTCTTTCCTTTCAGCACCACTGCAGTGAAAAGATTAATGGAGTTCATAAACCATGAAACGTGTCCTTCTCCTGTTCTGTTTCTGTTCCTCATTAGGAGAATAAGAGGACCTAATTTATCAGGAATCAACAGGTAACCGGTTGAATAAGGAGATCATGTGGCTGTGGGCAGTTTGTGTGTGGTGATGTGTATTTTATAAAGGGAGTTGGATTCTATGTTACCTACTGCTTCCTAGAACATTATTTCAATACTTTCTGAATGCCTCTTCACTGCCTGCCTGCCTGCCTCTGCCTCCCTCTCTCTCTCTCTCGTCGATATGCGTTGATTCGTTTATTGATGCCTCCCCAATGGAGTGCCCGAGCCTCAGTTATTCTGACTCTGCATGCAGGAAAAGGCGTCAGCTCTTCGGTAAACAAATGCGCTACGGTGCACGTGCTGTGCTCCATCGGAGCGCATTTACCACAGACGTAGGCGGCTCTCGCTCAGCTGGGCCTGTGATTGGTACTACTAGATGTTTTATCATCTAGTACTGAAAACATAAGAGCCGAAGAAATCTGTAGCGTATTCCACTGGAAAAAGGCTAGCGGTTTTTAGTCGAGATATCTCTACTTTGCATAATTTATACGACTCCTTCACTGCAAAGCGAGCAAAACAGCTTACAAATTGTTTATCCTTTCTCCAAGGCATAAGAAATAACAGGTTTGCATTCTGCAAATATCATACTGCAACTGATATTTAAAACATTTCCATGCTTGGTACCAATGAGACCAACGAAATCAATGAGCATAATTTTCTGTCATTTCCGACCTGACGTGCAAATCACGTCAACCCGGACAAGTTTAGCCAACTACGCATGCGCAAATTCACAACGGCAGAATCAGTTATCAATTAAGGAATCGCGAAAGTCTGATCCCCTACTTGGTTAATCAATCTGCAGACGGCTTTTAGTATTATACTTTTAAATGAGATTAAACACATTAGTGCATTACATCTAACTAATTTCAAAGTGTTGTGTACATAGGCATTTACATGGTTTTACATGCATTTACATAGTCAAGCAAGCCTGGAGTCAAGAGTGCATGCAAGAGTATTTTCAGCAGAAACTTGCTTTGCTTGTTATATGGCCTTTACAGTGGGTGAACAAATTAGTGAGTCCAGGCTGATCGTGTTTTACTCATGGATTTTTCATTTGTGTTTGGATTATCTGGAGAATAATATGGGCCATAAAACAGGGGTGTGTATGTGAATGTGTGCAGTATTAGAATGAATCAGGTCATGAATGAAAACATGAAAGTCAGAAGCAGATGACTAAGGGTGAGTTTCTTTTGCTCTTTGTGTGTCTGATGCTAGTGAGCATAGGCTTTATTAGGCTTAGTCTGCCTTCTTTAATCAGATTGGGCCAGGCGAAATGTCCCTGAGCCACTCACACCTCACATAAGATGATTTTCCCCTTTAAAGAAAGAACAGGGCAGACAGAGATAGCGAGTGGGAGATTATGAGGGAAAGAGAGATATCGATAGACGGACATACAGATAAAGGGAAGGAGAGCTACAAAGAGGGAGAAAGATACAGAGAGAGAGAAAGAGGGAGAGAGGGAGAGAGAGGTGGATAAGCAAAGAGAGGGAGAGATTGCCTGGAGCTTGCGGTGAGATCGAAGCAAACCTCATTAGTGGTTTGATATTTACATGTAAGGTCTGCTCCTGTCTGCTGGAGGAACCAGGAACCAGCAGGGGCTCGACCGGGGCACACTGGGGGAGGGCTGAGGGCAGCAGGGGCAGGGGGTGCGGGTTGAGAGCAGGGGCAAAGTGGAACTATGAGGTGGCATTTAAAGAAAGGCAGTTCAAACATAGTAGAGGTCAAATACAGCGTTGAGCCCAGCAAGGCTTGTGTCTGTGCTGGTCTGTGTCTCTTTGTTCTCCTGGATCTTTGCCACATACTTTGCATGCATACAGACACATTAGAGCGCACAGACATTCCAGAAATGGAGCTTCAGGAACCCAGCAGAATTGTTCCATTAAGAAAATTATTCCATATTCCATATTATTCTATAAAAATCAACATTGTTAATTCACTTATGTGATATAAAAGCCTTTTTTAAGTCTAAAAGCTTAGCCTCTGCGTTTGGTGTTCATTATCAGTGCAGAATCATTTGATGAAAGGCAACACATCAGATGCTTCTATACACTGCGCATGCCTTCCAAGTTTTGAATGCCTTTTAGGAATATCAGGACCAACGTCTGTGTTGTGTCAAATATTGTGTCAGAGTGCTACATCGTTTAAATATTTAAACATTTGAAGTTTTCGAGGGCCAATAAAATACAATTCAATAATAATAATAAAACCATAATGGTTAAAAAACAATTGTTGCATTTTCACAGGTTGACCATCGCAGGTTTTGTTGCCTATGCTAAAAAGGATTGTTCAACTACTCACTGATTGTGTTATGTTAATTCGTCAGGTAATCTGTCATGGTCCATGTCTTTTTTTAATGACACGCGACGTATGAAAACATACGTCATGAGTTCCATGAGTTAAACATCTCTGGCTCGGAAAACAAAGCCACGCGCCCCGAAATCATCTTAGTCCTTACCCGTCCTACCCCTTACACGACTTTCAGAACTGAAACTACTGGCTGCCGAAAGCAGAATCAGGTCGTTCCACAGAGATAGCAGAGTAAGCACAGGCGACGCCGTCGAGCGGAAAGCCAAGCCGAATCTTTCTAAACCTGTCCACACTCTCCACGCAGCCGGCTTACACGCATGCGTCTGGCAAATCTGTCTCTCTTAAAGCGTGCCAGACAAATTGAGAAGCCCGGAGGCTATAGCTGTACTGCTGAGGAATTTTTGTTCCAATATGACATGACGCTTCCCAAACACAGCAGGCTTGAAAATTGCACCACCTGTTTCGAATTTGTGTCTGTAAGCTATTGTAGCACTTTGAAAGAGCCAAATGAATAGAGTGCATACAATTTTAATTTAGTTATGAATAGAACAAAAAGTTTGTGTTCTTAACTTGGTTAAACAAATACCTTGTGAGAGTCACTAAGGATATATATGCACATTTTCTTTGTTTACTATTTGTCTTGCAGTGTACAGTGAACACATTTATAGAATGAGAGGCTTGATTCACTGACGGTTGGATTGTCTGCAAACATTTGTATCCTCACACCTTGGACAGCGCTAGGTTACCAGTTTAGAAATGGTTCTAGTGAACTAACTAGAGACCCAGGTTAGGTCACTAACTAAGGTTCCTCCTTTTCTGAAATGAACCTGATTTACATCTTGTCGCTCAAGCCCAACAAATCGGCACAATATGGTAGTCACTCAGAGCGCAGAACAATCCCACTGGCCAAACCACCCCTAACACCACAGAGTAAGACAGCTTGGTTGTGAGACTTGGATGGGCACAAGAGAGAGAGTTTCGATTACCAGCTGCCTGGGCCTTTAACAAGACGATAAGGGGGGGGGGGGGGGGGGGGGGAGTCATAAAGTGAAATTTTTGGGGAAGAAATTCCAAAGGAGCAACTGAAAACAAAATGAAGAAAAAAAAATGCAAAGGAAAAATTTTTTTTG
>JAOYMR010000020.1:4278023-4298024 GCA_025802075.1 Tenebrosternarchus preto
ACTTTCTCACACACACACACACACACACACACACACACACACACACACACACACACACACACACACACACACACACAATGACATGCAGTCCCACACTTATTTATAATAGGAAATGAATACATATATGACCTATGTAAGATGCTCCTGTAAGAATAGCAATGGGGATTGCAAGGAACACACATTTACTAACATACTGATAAACCCATGCAAGTCTCTCTGGATAAGAGCGTCTGCCAATACTTTAAAGACAAATAAGCAGCTTGTAACCAGGAGACACACACACACACACACGCACACGCACACACACACAAAATCAACAATGTTGCAGAAACCTACTTGAAATCATAGGACTGTGATTCTACATGTGATAAACTCCCCTTATGAAGGGCAGTCAGAATCACTTCCCAATGCTAACACTTTTACATTTAAAATGAAATTGTTTGCTTGACCTCATATCTGTAATTGGAGCTTGGTATCGATAAATGTAGGTCAGAGAGCATGCACTGGGTTGCTAGGAAACACACACTTGGGGATGTTCCTGTAGGTGCATGTAAATTCCAAATGTAGGTTCCAAAAACATCCATTATTACATACACAGAGAGGGATTTCCTACCCAATATCCGAGAAGGGAAAACACATACCCAATACATAACTGATTTCTTGAAGTCACCTTATATAACCAAGTTTTAAATCCATATTTAGATCCAGTTTCATGAATATCAGAATTTTATGTAACGTTGTTTTTAGCTATAGATATAAAAGTAATCTAGCAAAGTAATCAGAGAGTTTCATCACATTGTGTGAACCAGAAGGCATCAGTTATGTAACAATCCATTAGACAACTAGAGTCCACAGAGAGAGAGAAAGAGATGGAGTGTCCTGTCCCTTTCACACTTGTTAAGAAATAGTTCTAAATTCTCATTCAGCTACACTGTATAAGACTGCATATCTGAATGATCCCCATAAATTGTCATTCTGTTATGTGGGAATATAACAGTTTCTTTACAAAACTTACAAATTCCTCTGTAACCATTATAAAGCACTTTCACAAATAGTGAAAAATGGACAATCAATAAGGAAACCCACACTCCTTCTAAAACCACGATTTTTCAGCCATTGTTACCATAACACACATTTACTGTTAATCATTCAGCAGTCATTACTTGCCATATTGTGCCATCATCCAAATACACACAACTGGAACATGGATTCATTTAGCACCCAGTGTTCATGACACCCCTTTCCTGTTTCCTGAGGTTTTTAAAGATTTTTTTGAAAAAGAAATAGAAAAATCAGCTTCCAGTGGGAATAGATTTATGGTACGTAGACAAACAACACCAGGGATTATCTGCTAAATTATCACAATAGTTTAATAACAAATGATGGTCCCTCTTAGCTCATCACCTCACTGTGGGCACAGAATTGTCTATTTGAACATTTTAACTTCTTCACAAGGCTTAAGATCAGCTCAACCTAAAGATCTGCTTCATTACATCTTAATAACACACACACAAAGCTCTTTTCAGTTTCACTCTCCGTGACACTGGGCTGATTTAGTTAGAAATTAGAGATCTTTTGCTTCTTTGTGATGAAAGCGTGGTCCTTTGTTCAGCATCACGGTGAGCGCATTTATTTAACGGCGTAATAGTGGACTCCTGATCAGGACCCTGGACAGCGTTATTTAACGGCGTAATAGTGGACTCCCGATCAGGACCTTGGACAGCGTTATTTAATGGCGCGATCGTGGCCTCCCGATCAGGACCCTGGACAGCGTTATTTAACGGTGCGATAGTGAACTCCCGATCAGGATCCTGGAGAGCGTTAGATCATACTGGCGAGGATGGAAACTATAATGAGTGGTCGGCATTAGATGCACACACACATCCACACTTTTTTTTTTACTTAAACGGTAAAACCATGTTAATACTACCATAACTTCATCAAAAAGGTGGCAGATTTATTCAAGTATCCGATTATATTTCTATTCAATTGCCTGTTCGTTAATAGACATCCCAGTGGTGTCAGTTCTTAATGAGTGGCGCTGTTTTTTTTTTTTTAAATTATCTTGGCAATGCCCTGGAGATTAAGCACAGCATATGGCCTTAATGTGCTCAGTCATCGACTATGACAATTTAGCTTAGCAGCCGCACGAAACAGCTTAGCAGAGGCCAACGGAGTTCCAGACACAATTACCTGAAGATGGCACTTGTTTTCTTTCAAGCATTTTTTTTTTTTTTGAATATGAATATGAAACGTGACTTGGATTAGCACCCTACAAAGTTATTGGGGTTGGTGAAGTATGTCTAAAATGATTAGCCTTCGTAAAAAATGCTTAAATGCAATTTTACTGACATTTGAAACTGGTAATGGATTTCTCCCCGTATTACCCACAGTTCAGCATTGGATTGAATTTACTTGGTCTTTTGGCAGGCGCACTGCAGTCAGCCTGAGCTAATGCCACTTCATCCCAAACTCACTGCCATTTCCATACTGCTCTTCAGGATCACTCAAGGCTATTTTCACAAAGATGAATGTGAATGGACAAATATGTATTCCTTTGGTTGAGGTCTTTCTTAAATTAGTATAGATTTTCACCTGTGTCACATTTGATTAACTCTGAACTTTGCTCTTTCAACACGTCATTGACTTACAATGTAGAACTAGACCACACATTTTACAATGTAGTACCAGACCACACACTTTCTAATGTAGTACTAGACCACACACTTTCTAATGTAGTACTAGATGCTACACTTTCATGCGGGGGGGGGGGGGACACAGGCAACGCAGGCAAAACAGGAAAACCCAAACAGAAAACGGAGATTTTCACTTAAGCCTGCATTACGATAAATAGGTTGTCAGTTGTAAAGTTAAAAAAAAGAGTAAACACTCAAAATGTATCTGTTTTAAGAATAGGTTACCTGATGGGTATGTCTAACTTTTTATATAACAGTTCATTCATTGTTAAATTGTTTTCCGACATACACAGTAAAAATGTGCAAGGTCATTTGATTATATTACACTTTGCATCGTGTATGATGAAAAAACATGGGGCAATTTGAAAAACATTTTTGTTCCAGACTCTTCCCTTTCACACGTTGTCTGTGAAAAGAGGATGGAAGACTGACATCTGCAGAAGATTAATAAGTTTATGACTGCAAGGTTGTGTGTTCAAAAAAAACAAAAAAGGGGGAGATTATTATGGCCGCAAATCTGTTCTGATCACGACTCAAATTAGGCATCGCCTTACTTTCATTAAGGTGAGGAACACTCTGATTAAAGCAAGGAAGGCACGCTCGAGTGCGTTTGCCCAGAAATGGGAGCAAACCGCCGTTGCCACACAAATGAAGCCTGCAAAGCTGCATTTTAATCACCCAGCATATTTAAATCAATGACTCAGAAGTTCTCTTCTAATCTTTTTTTTTTTTTAAGAAAATGGCTACAAACAAAGCACCCTTAGTTTCTTTGTTTCACCAGAAGGTCCTTTAATTATATGAAGGTCCATTCATTCATCTGCAGTCATCTCATCATGTTATAAGAAAAAACAAAACCGCTCTCAAATCCGTGGCACTTCGATCTTCGTCCCCTCCACATTAGCACCACCCACCTCCTCCTTGATTTCTCGTTTGGTGCCGTGGTGCATTTGGGACTAAATCACTCCCCTTCCTCGTATATGGTTGTTACTTTGGGACTGAGCTGGTAGGTGCTGTTGAAAATGGAACAGTTATGCACGTCTCCTCCCAGGAGACTGGCTATTTCAGAGGCACCCGGCAAACTGTAAGGCAGAGCGCCCACACCACCAGGTGGATCAGAAAGAATCTCAACCAAACCTTTCTCTCTTTCACACGCTCAAAGAAAGAGCCAGAGAAAGAGGAAAAAAGAGAATGAAGGTAAAATAATTCTCTACATGTGGAAGACAACACCCACATTACAGGTGGATCTCGAGAGGGTTTCATTCTCCTCACCTCATCCTGTAGAATAACTGATATCAACTAGAATGAAACCAGAAGCTATTCTGACAGCGGTGGTCAGGGCTTTCCTGCCTTGTTGTTGGTTTTGTTCCCCAGCAGAACTTATCTGCCCATACTTGCCAGTGGCTTCACCAAACCTCTGCTCTCCTTCTCTGTAACTTCAAATCTCCTTTAAGGGACTTGGAAATGTCTGCAAGGAAACAAAATGTTAACAGAAAAACCAAATGTCTAAGGAACCATCTGAAAAATGTGTAGCATTCGAAAATGTTTTCACTGTGTGGGTAGGCAGACTGAAGACCAAACTTTAACAATCTTTGACAAAATTACGGAATGCAAGAGTTCTCATGCTTTGCATGTCTATCCTCTAAAAGTCTGAAGATGTACAAAGCGTGGGTCCTGACTGAGGATTCTGCTTATCAACTCAGGACACGATGCCTAGATGATGAAAGTGTAAAGTGAACCTGAGCCATTAAGCAGTTCTGACTCACACTGCCGAGACGAGACATGACTCCTGTCGTTCTGGAGGAGATGAGTAAAGGGAGAAGGACAATTGTGAAGAAACTGGAGGAAGGATGGGAAAGCATGAGTGAGAGATGAGGACGTGAATGGACCAAGTGATAGACCAGTTCTCCTTCATGTTTCGGTCCTTCCTGGCAAGAAGACTGGGTTTTAAGCCTTAGCTCAAATGTTAAACTCACCCACACAGCTCAGCCGGCAGGGGCCTCCTCGTGGGCTTGTGGGCAGAGACCCAGGAGGCTGAAGGAGTCGCAGCCTCTTCAGGCCTTGCAGCAGCCTGCCGTACTCTCCCTCAGTGCATGAAAAATGCTGAGTCATTCATGCCCCCCCCCCAAATAAAAACAAACAAACATGAAAGATTGGCCAAAACTGTTGAGTCATGTCCAAAAAAAATAAACAAGAAAAACTGGTCAAAACTGTTGAGTCATGTTAAAAAAAAAACAAAGAATAAACTCTGCCAAAATGAGCTAACAATTCAGCCAAGAGTTCCATAAAGGAGGACACATTAGCTGTGATTCATCTTGGAGCAGGAAAGCCAATGAACATTACAGAGGATGGGCAGCATTTTGCCAAAAGACAATGACTGCATGGGTTATTTCATAATTAAGACCAGAAGATAAAGAAGTTTAGTTCAATTTTAGTTTGGAGGCTAATTGAGAAAATAGCATAAATGTCCTACCTAAGCCATAAAACTCACATAAAAGGTTAGAAAACCTAAAAACTTGCACAAACTTATTCAACTTTTCTTCTGTACTTCTCCCAGTGGGTTGAGTCATAATGTGCACAACTTGTGAATAATAATAATAATAATAATAATAATAATTACAAATGTTACCTGTATACTGAAGTTTGGGGAAAAGTCCCCAAAAGGTTTGGGCAAGTTTGGGGAAAATTATTATCATCAAAACAACAGATGGAGAGTATAAAATTAGTCTGTTTCTCTTTTCACGGGCACTATGAGGTCAATCTGATCAGTTGCAGGGAATATAGCTCCAGACTCGACTCACAGATCTCAACCACTTTAACGAGATGGAACCAAAGCCTGAGAGCAGGAGCAGTTTATGGATAATCAATATGTTTTCAAAATGGAAGAAAAATGTTTGTGGAATTAATACAGGTTTGCTCGGAGCAACACCGTCTCCATCCTCCATCTCCATTGAAGAGACTCTCTTTAAAAGGTTGCACTGACACAACCTGGATCACCCTCGGGCTTCGTCTTGATGAACAGTTCCCGGAACAAAACACAGTCCATTACACTGTTCCTCTGTAACAAATGTGCAATAGATTTGCTATACAATATTTGCAATGTTTAGAAGTTGTAATTTAAAAGACTTGTCCAGTGTGGTTAAAATGTTAGACTGATGCATACACAAGCACAGAGGTGCACACACACCATACACAGCCACAATTATGTCTCGAAATGGGGGGGTCCGAAAAGCAATATTTCAACGCACTGTTTTAAGTGAGAATGAAGCTCCCAGAGCAATAAAGTAAAGGAGAGAGTGAGCGAGTGAGTGGGCCTCCAGTTTATTAAAGAGGAAAGATATAAAACACAGATGGAGGCTTTCATTACATCAGCAATAGGGAAGGCAAATATCAAACCCCCCAAAAAGTTTTTGTTCTGCTTTCTCTGCAAAAACGAGCTGTGTGATGGAATGAGTCTTCGGAGGCAGTGTGGCACAGGATGGCACTGTTTCATGTTTACGGTAAGAACCCTTTATCTTTCTTTTACCCTCCGTATCTTTCCAATTAGACCAGAGTAAAGTGTCCTGTGTCATGGGAGCTGACGGCTTTCTAACTTGGACCTGCACACGCTCTCTGCTGAGTGCAGCCGAGTGGACACGTCTCCACGGTCTTAATCCAATTTCACCCGTTTCCCGCACCCATCCATCCACCCTTCTTTCTGTCTACTGCCGTCACCACCACCACCACCACCACTACCCCTCCACCCACCTCCCGCCTGTAGCCAGATCACTTGTTCGCACCCATTCTCCGTTCCCGTGGCGACAGACATCAAAGAAGAAAAAGAAAGAACAGAACAGAGCGGCTTGGGCTGGATGAGTGAAGAAAGAGGGCTCCCACGCCACTGCCGCCTCTGCCTCCAGTTCCAGCAGCTTCTGAGGAGACGCTGGCATCTACGCCTGGTGCCGGAGCTCGGTCCAGCTCCCGGCGCCGCTTCCAGGCCCGTTCTGATTGGAGGACGGCTTTTCTTCCTGCTGCGTGCGCCTGCGAGGTTCTGGAACGGTGCATCCGAAACCCCGCATGAAAGTCAGCTCAGAGAGAATCGGGCCCAAACAGCACGGCAACAGGGAGAACGAGACAGAGGACGCTCAGTCTGTCTAGAACCGTGTAAAGAGCTTTAGTGCTGGAGACTGAGAAGCAGTATGATAACGAAGCTGCAGCCACCATTGGTGGGGATACTGCTGCCTTATCAGCAGTGGAGACTGGAAACACCCACTAACTTGTAGAGAAGCTTTAACTCACACTGGGAAGAAATACAGCATGGGAGTTTTTGTGTGTGTGTGTGTGTGTGTGTGTGTCTATGCCTGGCCAACAGTTCAAGCTGTTGTTTGTGTTCTGGTGAAATGCATGTGAGGATTTGTGTCCTCTTTCAATAAGAATGAATTTTAAAAGAGTGGGTTGTAGTACTTGCCTTAGTCAGTCTCCAAAAAACACATGGCAACACATAGAACTTTACAAAAAATAGCACATCACCAAACCTTCAACAGGTGTTCAAATGACAATGAGTCTCTTTTTTTGTAAGAAACACTAGATATAATTTTCTTAAACACAAGCAGGGTTTGGCCTCTACAACCTCCACCCTGACGTTCCTGTTCCTCAGATGCTCCTCTGGGGTTCTGTCCGTTTCTGCAGTTCTTTCGACGGCGAGCTGCAGTGCACTTCTAACACGAGGCACCATCTGGCGTTGCTGATCATTTGAGTCTACAGATCTACAATATAATATTCCTCAGCGATCTTTAAAAAAACAACAACAACGTCTTCTGATCTTTCTCCGTCTCAGCTAGGCAGCTACATTACGCTCCTTTGCCCGCTCGCTTCCTGCCCGCGGCTTTATCGTCGATTTATCTTCGTGTATAAAGGGGTGTAAGGACTAATTGCGCTACCCAGGAGGATGAGTAGCCTAGTATGTGCGGAAGTTCATATTAACCCAGGCCCTCTGTGCCGCTGGGAAGGGGAGGAGAAATAGGGTTAAGGCTGATTTTAAAATAACTCCTGTGTATGCATTATTGATGAGCAGTGAGAGAGGAGCGGAAAGTGCTCAGCTTAGTGACGGCACTGCAGTGTGCGGCCGAGTTGCCATGCGTGTCCAGCATGCGAGTGTTTAACGCGACGCTGAATGAGTGCGTTTCTATGGACGCAGACACTGGTACACCAAGACGCTGCCACATCGCGTCATAAAATCACACCAAACCAGCTGCGTATGAGGTGTACCGCTTTAAAACCCTGCAATTACTGTACTACGCGGTTTATTGAAATTGCGAAGTGTCAAATTTAAACTATGTGCACGTTCTGGCCAAAGTCCGTATGATTAATTAATAGCGGGTTGGAGTACACAGTAATCACCACTGTAGTGTGAGAAAGTGTGGCTACATAGCCATTATAACAAGTTTTCATGAAGAATATAGTTTACAAAGATAACTGAAACTTGATTTGAAAAACGGATTGGCAAAGTTTGACATAGTTCTGCAGTATAGCGCAGTGAACGCCTTTAAACCTTCCTACAAGAATACAATTACGTTATTTTGAAGCAGACGGATTGACAGGCGCCGCAGGAGTACCGCTCATTTGCGCGTCTCGCTTCCCCTCCGACAGGTCGCTATGGTTCTTATAGCTCAGCGCGTCTCGCCTCAGCCTTGCTGCAGTAATGTGGCTCACGCAACGCCCATGATGGAAGAAACGACGGCAGAGAAGCAACGGCAGCTGTGATCCACCCGGAAAAGCTCGAGCTTCTCACTGTGATGCTGAGTTCATGCAGCACCTTAATGGACACGACCTGTTGCTCAGATCAAGCCAGCGCCAAGCAGGTGCGAGCTGGCGCGAGGCTGAATACCGCTTTGATGAATGTACATTTGCAGGGGTTCTGCGATACGCACATTGTTTTAATTAATGTGATAATCTTTCTCTTAATTACAAGCGCTGTAAAATATTGCTATTCAACACTTGTGCGCTGAATGTAATTACTGCACTTGACAATTGCGTCTTTTGTTCATAAACGTTCAAAATCTTGCACTACACGGTGATGCGCTCTGAAACATAAAAGCACTCCGGAGGATCTGTTGAAACTCTCAAAGTGTTTTCTTATAATAAACAAAGGATTTTTACTAAGTACGGTTTACCGCTGATAGAGAGGTTAGTGTCTGGAGGCAGACGAAGTATCCAACAAAGACACATCAGACACAAAATACTCGTTATAAAAATTTATTTAGAATAAAACATATGGAACCATATTACATGTAGTGTGGTCAGTCTATACTACCTCTGGTAAGAACAACACAGCTCAGCAGATGTGAAACATCACAAAACCGGCATCGGGGCCTGAATGTACTGAAATGCTGATCCGTGACCAGCCGCTTTTATCATATCCTCTTGTTTGTCATGAAAATATGCGAAAGGCGAAACCTAACAGCAGGTCAGCATTAGGAGAGATATCGGACGCGTATAGCTCCAGGTCCTGGACGACACTTGTGAGCAGTTACAGTAGTGTTAGAAACGCAACGCCTCACTGCAGATAGCATAGCACAAAAACGCCACACACACAAGTGAGCGATCCGACAGGCCGAGCGATGGTAAAGTAAAACGCACAGACTACACATCAGAGCAGAATGACCAACCCACCGAAGCCGTTTTTCTGACGTTTGGAACAAATCATTCAGGACGTCGAACGCTTCGAACTTTCTTCAAAATCCTTTATTATATTTCTTTATACCTGAACTTTCTTAAGTGGCGTTCTTAAATTTTTTATTTAACATTTTGACAGATATCCTTTTGTGGTTTTGCTTATTACGTGATTGTGATCAGATTTAAAAACAAAAAAGGTACAGATCGCGTAAAAGAATGCTGTTGAATCTGAGGTAGCAAGGCAAACATGGCTTTTTCTGATTTAAAACAGATTTATAAAACTACTCTACTCAGATAGAAATCATCTTAGGGCCTAACCTCCAGTAAATCATAATTTAGTTTTCTTTCTTCAGTCTCTCTGTATATTACAAACATTTTCCATCATCTGTCCCCTCTTTTGAAGTGAACGCTGTATAGGCACACAGGGCTGATTTGGTGCTTCCCGAACACGTCCTGCAGCTTCAGGACATTGGCGTGTGGGTCGAATGCGGCGCGCGATCTACTGCCGGCATGCCTGCGCTACACCAGAAACTCGGAATGCTTCGACGGAACTAGCGATCGAGGTTCACCAGCAGGGGGGGCTACTGTTTACAGCAAACGGACGCTGTAAACGCGGATGGGAAAAGGGGGGGGGGTTTCCGGAGGAATGCATCCTGGGAGCAACATGCATTTATCAACACGAGGCGATTCGGGATGGGGCGGTCAAAACACGATTTGTCTTCATCCCTGTTTACGCGTGGAGCTTTACACAAACAAAGCCCCAGTCACTCGGACTGTGACTAGACCTACACTGGGGCACGGCAGATAAACGGGAGTCAGGGTCTGAGAAGTGGAATGCGTGGCTCCCCGGAGAGCACACAAAAATAGAAGCTTACAGGTTATACGGTACAAAGCCCCCATTACCCTAAATAATATTGTCTGCATATTCATACAAATCACGGGCAAACCCACTTTAGTACAATCTATAAGTTCATGAAATTTACATTTGCATAGTACAGACAGATGGAGTAATAGAAGCAGTAGAAGAGTACTGGGTGCTGAACTGGGAGCTGAACTGGGAGCTGAACTGGGAGCTGTGGCGGTGTCTTCGATCCAAGGGTCTTGTCATCTCTAAGGAATGTTGAACCGAGATCCTCTGTCCAGAGCCAGTGGATTTCATCTCCATCTCTACGACGGAGAACGCAACACCGTCGTCAAGGGAGGTTCTCGTGTCATCAAAGGCATCCTCCAAGATGTCGTCTACAGCCCTCACATGGCCTGAATGCACACACACGTACGCACGAACACACACGTACACACACACACACCCCCAGAGGAGACCTCATCACTTACCAGAACATTTAATCAGAGGTAAGCACACATTCACTATAAATTGACATTCTAATCATAACAAGACAAGCAGTGAGACAAAAAGGGTTCAAAACGGGTCAAAAGACCCTGAGGTTTGTACTGGGCAACACAAATCTGACAGAGTCAGAAAAAAACAGCTCAATTTGCCACTTGACAACACAGGTCAAAAGAATTATTGAGCTATATTGCTCACGTTACACAACCCCACCCACCCACCCAAGTCATTCAACTGAAAACCAAAATGCTCTTAAAATGCAATTACGAATATGAGCTGGAGTTGTTAAAAATTCCCTTTGCTCTTTACAACGAGCTCATTTACACGGGGATTATATATGAAAGCAGGTACATGCAAAGGCTTTTGGGAAAGGCAATTTAACTTTTGGCTTAATTTTACTCTTTGAACTACGGTGTGCTGAAAGGGACATTTTTCTCGCTCTGCTGACTGCTTTCCAGCCCGGTGCCCTTAAGAAACAACGGTGAACAGACAAAAGGAAGAGGGTGAACAGAGGCGGGATAATGTATGGAACAAATGAGCCATCTCCAGTTCTCCTCTCAGTCCATCACTTATCTCGCATTAAAAGCTGGTTAAAAGGAACATAAATACTCAAACTGGACGGAGTTTAATTAAATATTCGCTCAGCAGGGGCAGAAACCGCAAGCTTGCAGCCTTCAGCCACTGATGAGTCACTGACAACCGTGCGAATTAGAGAGAGAGAGGGAGAGAGGAGAGGGGAGGGGAGAGAGGAGGGGACATGGAGGGGAGAGGAGAGGAAGGGGAGGGGAGAGGAGGGGAGAGGAGAGGAGGGGAGAGGAGAGGGGAGAGGGAGGGGGACACTAATGAGGTTCCAACATATAAAGAGGGAAGAAGTGCAACTACAAAATAAAGACGAGAATAAGAAAAAGGATGCAGCTTAAAGGCTTTATTATACAAATTAGTGTCAGAAGAACGAGAGAGAGAGAGAGAGAGAGAGAGGGGGGGGGAGAGAAAGAGAGAGAGAGAGAGAGAGAGAGAGAGAGGGAGAGAGGAGGGGTTTGATCTGTCTCCAGCTGGAATGTATTGATTTTCCAAACACACCTTGCCCATTAGCTGCAGTAGGCTCACAGCCCCGCCCACACTGGGTCAGGCTGGAGGGGTGTGACGTGGGTGGGGGGGTCATCGTACACAGAAAATAAACCTGCAAAAGCCTTCGAGATGCTCCTAACTCAGGATATACATTCCCATACATGGCTTTTGCCCATCTGTGCTTTATATTTAAAGCAGGATTCAACTGTATGCCTGCTTCATCTGTGCTGAATAATGTTTACTATTTAGCGCATGAGGAAAAACTCTCATGCTCTCAAACTGGTCTATGTTCAAAGTTTTGCTTAGTTATTAGTTTTGTGGCCAAGTACACACACGCACACACCCACACCCACACACACACACACACACACAACCCACAACAAAGTTTGAGAAACGATGTCATTATTCGGAGCTCTGGGGAACAGTAGGAAAACCCCTCATAGGGCTCGAGTAAGGCTGCTTCTCAATCGCCACGCTTTGACATTTACCAAGTGCACTTGACAAACTTTCACAAAGTGCACTCAGAGCATGCAAGTACCCTAAGCGAGACCAAGACGAGGGAGTGGGAGAGAACACATGGGGCGTTCACAGAGCTCAGCTCTCTTCCTAGATCAGTAAGGGACACTAGTAACACAGGTCTTACCTGTGGTTTTGAAGACAGACTTGATGCTGGAGGGGAAGAGGGAAGAGAAAAACATTACATCGATACACAAAGCCTTTGGAACAGTGACACTTATGAATTATGAGATACAGTAAAACAGACCTACACACATACCCTCCCCATACACACACACACACACACACACACACACACACACACACACACACACACACACACACACACACACACACACACACAGCTTCTCATTTAGCCTGGATGTCCACCTCGAGGCTTGTGAGAAATGGAGCTGTGCAAAACAACTGGTGTTAATGAACTCCGCCGGGAGACGAGAAGATGCTCTGAAACATGGTGAAACTGGCCCCTCTTCCCTTCAACCAGAAGCCTCGACCAGCTGGGTCTGGTTGCTATAGCAAATGTTCCTGAAGCATCACTGGAGGTGGGGGGATGTGTGGCCCTTGCACCCGTCCCGCTTGGATTCCAGGAGTGCTCCTATTGTTGATTTGATCATCTGCAAAGTGCTTTGAGCAATTGGACGGCAGGACAGCTGGTGGAGAGGACGCCCCTCCCCCCTCCCCCAGGGCAACGGGACAGGGTCTCTGAGTCAGGATGAAAGGGGCAGTAACTGAATGGACACCTGCACTTTATGACCTTGCTATTCATTCGGTTTTTATGTTTAAAGACAAGCACAATTGTGATTGTGCGTAGATACTTGTGTGTTTGCGAATGAATCTCCAATAACAACCCTGTAAGGTGATAAAGACTTCAGAAACTCTATGATTGCGTTCAGCACCGCAGAGATCATTTCAAGCTTCAGTTTTCAAGGTATTGAAAAGAGCGACTGACAGAAGTGCTTTGTAGTCTGGATGTAACGCATCTCCGTTCTAGCGTATGGTTAGGAGGGGCGGGGCTTGGCCCCTCTGAGCCAAGGAACGCTGATGTCTTTTGTGCCCAAGTCTGGCAGGTGTGATGGTGGTGAAATTAGAATGGAACTGGATCTGCTGATGGACTGTCGAACCCTGGCTTTCCACCGTAACTGACACTGATGGATGTTACTGTGTTTAGAGCCATCGCTGATGTGGGAGGGAAATGTGAGGCTGACAACTGCTTAAAGTTAAAGAGGAGCAGTCAGGAACAAGAGAAAGCAAACCAGAGTAAGGGAGAGTGAGCGATTACAGACTTGTTACTCTGAGACACCTGCACATGCAGGAAAGGGGGTGTTAATCTTCTCCGGAAGGCCGCACACATCAGATCTGGGGCTCAGTGGCGCCCCCTGAAGCGAAAGGAGTGAAAATCTTGTGGTGTCACACCACACCATGGAGGGTGTGGAGGGGTGGAGGGTGTGGGGGGGTGGAGGGTGTGGAGGGTGTGGGGTTGTCTGAGTGATTGTATATAGGTGGGTTCTCATAAACCCCCCCCCACCCTTAATGCCACCACTGTTGGGGCTACAGGACTGATCCAGTAACTTGTCTGAGAACGCACACACACACAAACACACCTCCACACACACACATTAGCTTTAAGTAACACACAAGCACTGACACACCCAAGTACCCAACCCACAGATGCAATCACAGATGCATGTGATTGTGTGTGTGTGTGTGTGTGTGTTTTACCTGTAGGTTCTGAATGGCCATCTGGCTCCTGGTTCATAGAGCCAGCAGAGGAAACTCCATTAACTGTAGAGTCCAGCTCAGGCTAGACAACAGGACAGGGCAGGGAGAGGTGGAAAACAGAGAGAGACACGTTCACAGGAAGAGGAGAAGAGGGATGGAGGGAGGGAGGGAGAGACAGAGGGAGGAATGAGACAGGGTATTAATAAACCATGAAGACTATATTTCTCATTAATACCGACAGACTTACAATCACAAAGCCTCCACTAATAATCATTGAGACACACACAAACTCAGCAGGACCTTTGGATTTGTGTTTGGACCTGGTTTGGGGTTATCACAGAATGACAGGAAGGTCTGGATTGGGATTATGACAGAATGACAGGAAGGTCTGTATTGAGATTATCACAGAACGACAGGAAGGTCTGGATTGGGATTATGACAGAATGACAGGAAGGCAGTGTGGTGTTGAGATTGGGGCAGGTCTGGCACAACTATGGGACCGAGATGCAACAGCCCCTCCCCCCGCAATTGTCCCTGCAGCATTTATAGCACACACACACACACACACACACACACACACACACAAATATACAAGTATGCACACACAAGTGGAGCTACAGTAGTTTGTAATGAGCAGGCTTGTTAACGTTCTAAAATGAACATCTTTGAATCCCTTTAGAATTTTGTGTAGCCATCCAAGAGGGAGGCAGTCAGAGCCAGTTTACAATTACAGCACCGACTTGCATACATTTATCAGTAGGACAGTGCACGTGTTCCCAGGGAATCACACTCATGACCTTACTGTTGTTACCTTGTTGTTCTTGTGCTCTCTCTCTCTCTCTCTCCCTCTATCACACACACACACGCGCGCGCACACACACACACACCTCTACAGGTAATTAGGAACAGATCCTGTGTAATTTCATTTTAATTTTCAATTTGGCAGTGGAACATGCAAGATGTTCAAAAGAAAACCACAAATCCCAGAATGCACTACTGTCAAGATACTGTCAAGAGAGAGATGGGGGGGGGGGCAGGAGAAAGAGAGAGAGAGAGGGCTAAGGGAGGGATAATTGAGAGAAAGAGGAAGTGAGAGGGTCTGGGGAATGGACCATATGTGCAGGTAAGGACATAGCTATGTACAAGTGTGTTTGTGTGTGTGTGTGTGTGTGTATGCAGACGTGGTGTAGGTACCCGAGTCAGTACAGCTGTGACTCTAGCTGTGTGCGTGTGTGTGTGTGTGTGTGTGTGAGAGAGAACTGCTTTTTGTGTATAATTATTACCACACCCATCATAAGTGCTGTTGTTAATGTAGATAAATGACTGACATCCTGGAAAATTGTGTTTATCGTCTGCCTGCTGTCAGCGATGAAAACATGGAAGGAAGTGCTAACGAGTGGAAGAGTCTTTCAACAGCGACGGCGCGTCTGAGGTGGTGACGCAGGAAACCCTGGCAGGGTTGGAGTTTTCCACGCAAAGTAAACTGAAAATGAGATCTGTTTCAGACAAGAGAACGATGGATCGATTGAAACCTCAATGCCAGAACAGCGGTCTGTTCAGAAACGGTTCTCTGTTTGAACATCCGACCCCAGGAAGCAGTACGAGCCGAACATCTCCGCTCAGCGCTGTGCACTTCAAGAGTGGAGTGTTTTCAGCTGAAAGCCACGAGGGTTGTACATTTCCAGCCACCGTTTTTGAAACTTTTTTTTTTTTTTTTTACGGTGAGAGTTTTGAAGAAGTGGCACTGGAATTGACGGCGATTGTTATTGTGATGGATAGAGGCGCCGGTAGAGATGTGCTTCGTTAGAAAGTGTTTCGACTTCCAGTTGCACGACAAGCTGCACTGAACAGAAAAGTGCAGTGGAATCTGGGCCAACATTTGATTAACATAAGTTAATCCTTAAAGACGGTGACTACTCTGAGCATCAGAGTCCTGGTGGTGTTCAAGTGCAGTTTTATGACTCGGACACATATGACACATGAATCTCCATTGATGAACCCCTGTCCAGATCTCTCCACCTGCATATTTCTAAACCCATTTACTGTGGAGTGTGTGTGTGTGTGTGTGTGTGTGTGTGCACGTGCATGTGTGTGTGTGTGTGTGTGTACCCCTGTCACTGGGCAGCTCATCTACCAGCAAAGCAACTGTTATGAAGAATGACTTATGAATTGGCAAAAATAAATAGTGAAAAACTGTTAATGTCTTGGAACATTATTGACAAATTTGGTAAAATAGCTGAATGTAAATAGTTGCCTGAATTGTGGAATGGAGCGTTAACCTCTGGAATTCCATAAAGGTCCTTTATACCTGCTGAAGATTCCACTACATGTAGAGAAATGAACTTGCAACAAACACCTTCATACAGCGTCTCTTCGCTCGAATTCTTCGCTGTATACTTTATACTGAAAGGCAAGGAATGAATGAATTAATGAATGAATGAATGAATTAATGAATGAATGGTTTCAAAACGGGGGTCGATGACTTCAAAACATGAGCCAGCAAGATTTTGCTTTTCAGTGTTTTTAGAGTTTCACGATGTGCTTGGATCCCTTCCTTCGGGGATGTGTTTACGGGACTCCTCACGGCTGCTTACAGAGCTCATCGCTCCGAACGCTGGTGCGAAAACCGCCTGTCCGGGAAGTGCAGTGAACTTTATTTTGTCGATTAACCGGCGGCTGTGACAGATGAACCGTGCCGTGCTCCGGCTGAACTGAGCTCTCTTAACCCAGCTCAGGCGTGTGGAGACGATTCGCGGGTTTCAAGGAGAGAGTGATTACAAGGATTTGTGAGCAGAACCGATGTGTTTCTTCTGTGGTCCAAATTACAAGTGAAGGAGTTTAAATGTGGCTTTTATGAGAGGAGATTAACAACAGGAAAATGCAACGAGATGCTGATCTGGTATCAGTGTAAACACAAACACCCTCCCCACACACACACACAATGTGGGTTATCATCTCCTGCGCTGAGATGCAGGGGGTCCTAGATCTTGAAAGGAACACTAGTCCAACACTTGGATACACTTAACTGGGGACTTGGACTCTGTAAAGCTGCTTTGTGACAACAGTTGTTGTAAACAGTGCTATATAAATACATTTTGACTCAACTTTTGGACATAACTGTGATCACATGGCCAGAGAAGTGACCAGGCTGATGTTTAGACCTGAAACGGAGAAACGTTCCGTTTGCTTGCAAAACTAAACTCAAGTTTTTGGGGGTTTCTGAAAGAAGTAAGCTGGATTTGGGGTTTTGTCTGATTGGCCGAACCTTTTTTTAAAACATTTTTTTTTAGATGAGGATATTTTAGTTTTTACAATTAAAGCCAGACTTCAGGTATAACGACCCAGGTTAACCTCTACATCTGAGACCCCTAATCTGCCTCTACACACCATGTATGCCAAGAACACGCTGAATGGCTGCAAGTCCCATAAAGACCATCTATATCTCTAGGCAAGAAAGGATTGAGGAGACATTTAAGGATTTATCATCTGTTTTGGCCACTACGTTCTCCGTGCACATGAATTGTTTAATAAAATCCTGCATGTTTCATGGGGTTTATTCTTAAGATGCCTCTTCTGGCAGAGCTGCCACAGTCACCTTCTGTTGTTTTCACTGTAGATGAAGAGTTTAGGACAGATTTTTAAGTACCAGCCACTTGTTCAGATCGTCAGTAACTGTGGTTGTAATTTGCTCTTTGGTTGTGTTTATATTTGGGATTCTTGGCCATGTGTTCTGATTGGTCATTAGGGATTTTCAAATTCTGAGTTCTCAAAAGTGAAAAGAAAAACAAAAAACTTGCAAACTGTTGTTTCATATCTGCATTAGAATCACATCTGGAGGAAAAGGTGCTTTATTTACCCATAAAGGTGTCCTGCTGTCTCATGTATAACTGCACTGTCTCATGTATAACTGTGCACTGTCTCATGTATAACTGTGCACTGTCTCATGTATAACTGTCACTGATATTGTAATTTGTTTATGCCTTACAGTACAATTAATGCATTTAATTAAGTTTTGAGTTTTAAAAAATATTTTTTATAGTAGGCTTACAGAAGAAGTGTGTTTGAACTGTGTGACTGTAGCTGTTTGTGTTTGTGTGTGTGTGTGTGTGTGTGTGTGCGTGGTACCTGATGCAACAGCTGTCTGAGCTGGTAGAGCTGGGACTCTAGCTATTTGAGTGTGAGTGTGTGTGTGTGTGTGTGAGAGAGAGAGAGAGAGAGAGAGAGAGAGTGTGATACCTGATGCAGCAGCTGTCTGAGCTGGTAGAGCTGGGACTCTAGCTGTTTGAGTGTGTGTGTGTGTGTGTGTGTGTGTGTGTGTGGTACCTGGTGCAGCAGCTGTCTGAGCCGGTAGAGCTGGGACTCTAACTGTTTGTTATGATCCTCCAGGATCTGCATACGAGCTTCCAGACGGCCCTTGTGCTGCCGCAGCAGCTTGGCCTCAGCCATCAAGTCCGCCTGGTCTGGGCCCCCGGCCACGCCCACCGTGCCCCGCTGCCTGTGCTGTTCCTGAAGCTGCTCATACTCCCTCTGCAGTGACCTGTAGGGGGGGAACCACAGATTAGGAGATTACTCACACAGACTTTCAGAAACTATTTGTGGGTTTGTGTATGTGCATGAATGAATATAATCTTTTTTGCAGAAGAAAATACTCTAAGTGTGATGTATGGAGTGTATACATTAGTAAAAAAAAAAGATCGAGTTACAATAATAGACTGATATTAATCAAAGTTTAAAATGGTCGTATTGTGTTTTTGGGGAGAGACAAAAACAAAATGTGCAGTGCTGGAATAAATGAACTTATGATAAACTACTTAGATGAATCAGTTTTTTTGAATGAGAATCTCAATTTGCTGAGTAAAAAGTCTCAGGAATGATCTCAGATGACTGGCATCGCCTACACTTCATTTGACTTAATTAGCAGACAACCAAGTAAAGAACAATTACAGTAACATCTGCTACAAAGTGAATGTAAACAGCCTGCACAGTAACTCCCCAACTGAAACGCTACAATGAGGCCTATTTAAGAGACATAGAGTCTTTAAGATAAAGTGAACAGTGCTGTATGTGCACACAACTTTAGTGTTATCTAAGTTTTATCTCAGCTTACATATGGAAGCTTTTTAAAACGTGCTGGTCAGCACACTGATGACTCCTCCGTTATAACTATCCGTGTTTTCACCTTTCGGTAATTCCTCGAGTTAAACATTTTTGCTGTATTTACGGCTCGAACATGGGGTCAAATTTGGAAATCTGATTCATTTCCATTTAAAAAAAAATTGACACATTAAGGATTCCAGATAAATCACAAACGTTAGCGTCGACAGCCCTAGTACAAGTGACTACACAGGCACAGACCACAGTTCCTCTGAGCCCTGCTCATGTTAGCAAGGTAACACTGTGTACTGTTATATACAGCACAGCCACAGCACAGCTGCACCACAGCACTGCCCAGCCGCATCTGCAGTTCAGCCACACCACACCACAGTCCACGAGTAAAGGTGCAGGATGATGCGCCCTGAGACACACAGTGCATCATCGTTATGTACACAAGCACACACGCACGGACGCACACACGCAGTCACCCCGGAGACCAGCTGAACTTTGTTGTGCTGACGCTACAGTCTTGCAGAAACGCATTTCGTCGGTGGGATTTATTTATCCAAATCATCAAGAGGAACCCACTTTGTTCAGCTCTTAGCTAATTAGACCTTTTGACCGCAGTCAGCATTACCAGATGCAGGAGAACACACTGCATTGTTTTTACAGTTAAAGCCTGTATGGAGCTTGTCACATCAGAACAGTACACCATACACCACCACACTACTACACCATACACCACCACACTACTACACCATACAACTACACCATACAACACCTCACTACTATAACATACAACACCATGCTACATCTCCATACACCACCACACTAGTACACCATACACCACCACACTACTACACCATACAACTACACCATACAACACCTCACTACTATAACATACAACACCAT
>JAOYMR010000020.1:4343573-4358573 GCA_025802075.1 Tenebrosternarchus preto
AGAGACTGGCTTCTCCATTAAAAAAAAACAAAAAAAAAAAACACAGCTCACACAAAACACAGCTCGAACCACCAAAATTAACAAGCCCAAAACTTTCCACTGCAGTTCTCCTCAGTGCCCCTGCTCCAACACACCTCCCTCAAACGGACCCAGCTTCACCCAAACAGCCAGAATGAACAGGAGGAGGCAGGACTAGGATTAAACTGCACAAGTTACACCTCCACCACGTCTCCTGCTCCAAGATCGACCTTACCTGGGTAATTTTGATGTGCTGCGCCACCTTGTGGAAGTTGCGGTTGAGGTCGGCCAGCTTGGGCTCCACCAGCTCTCTGCACGCCGGCCCCCTGCTGGTCATTAGGAGAACTGCCTGATCGCGTGCGCCATCCACCCTCAAGCTCATAGCTTCCAACTCACTCAGCATTGCCTGGGGTAAGAGGGTGAGAGAGAGAGGGAGGGAGAGAGAGAGATACTAATGAACCATTTCTTTCAAAATGAACAAATAAATACACGTAGAAAGGAATGGTGTGTTTCTGACCTTTATCACACTCTCTCTCTCAGCAGCTGGAAGCTTCTCCGTCTCGTCTAGGCGAATCTCAGTCTGGTAGAGCCATGTGCTGATGTGGGCCAGATGCTCATCAAACATCTCCACCTCGCTCTGATGGTTCTGCAACACACACACACACACAGTCACACACCGCCATTACCCACACTTAACTCCGGCCGTTATGCACACGAAGTAAGACACAAGATTGCTTTTAAACCTTCTGCAGTCCTTTCGAAAGCACAGCATAAAAACCAAACACTTTACTAAAGTGAACACAAACTTAAGACAGCCAGAATAAAGGACCTCAAAGTCCTTTATTTTCACTCGGTTATCCAAGGTATTGCAGTACAAGCGTGTGCAGGCCCTTGCATACACACGGACACACACTTGCATACACACGGACACACACTTGCATACACATTATAGTTCTACATAGAGTAAAATGCAAATGTGTCCACATTATGGTTTTACACAGAGTTAATGTGCACTCTCCACTGCCATAGCACTGCGTTAATAGATAAGCTATGCAAATACACAGCCCCTCTCAGCCGCTCTCAGGCCCCTACACACCCATTTCAAGCCCCACCCACCCCTCCACATTGCCTCCCATTGGCCCAACCACCCCTACAGACGCGTCCAAGCCCCACCCACCAGCACAGCACTCAGCCAGTCCTCGGTGAGGGTGCGCGTTCGTTCCCATCCCTCGTTTAGGACGAACAGCTGGTCCTCCAGCTGAGCCTCACTGCCCTCCACCAGAGCCTGCAGGGCGGCGCTGTCCTCCATTACTTTAGCCAGATCTGCCTTTTTGGAGTCACTTTCCTTCAACAGGCCCTGCAGCCAGCAGGATACACACACCAACACACACACACACACACACACCCACACCAAAGAAAACTCGTAATGCACGGCTGTTCATAATAGAACGTGGAATGATGACAGAAATGAACACCCCCATGACCACTCACGTTGGCCCAGGCGATCTCTGCATCTATATCAGCGGGCATGTCGCCAGTGTTGATCTTCTGCTCCAGCTGAGCGCACGTGGTGCTCATCCAGTCCTGCAGGGCGGCGCTGTCCTTCTGTAGCCTCTGCGACAGTGCCAGGGCCTTCTCCAGCTCCTGCTTGCCCTCTGTTACCTAGGCGACCGAGCGAAGCGAGTTACTTCTAGCCCAGCGCCTACTGAGAGTTTTTTGTGGTCTTGCTGTTTTGGAAATGCGTCTTCAAGGCAGAGTGAACGTGCTCTGTGTGTGTGTGTGTGTGTGTGTTCCTGTCCTCCCATCCTGCTGTACTATAGCCTGATGACTATAAGCAGTTGGCCCACACTTATATAATACTCAGTTTTCTGAGTGCCTGTGTGTGTATATTTGTTTGTGTGGTGTGTGTGTGAGTGTGTATACTTGTGCTCCCAGGTTGTTGTAGAGCAGTTTGAGAGCAGTGAGCTGTTCATCCATGCTCTTAGGATTCTCCGTCTGTTGTTTCTGTACGATCTGTCTGCCTGTCTTAATAACGGTCTCCACCTCCAGCTTCACTTCACTCAGCATCTTATACAGCTTCTGCAGGCAGAACACACACGTTGCCAAGAGCAACAAGTGTGAGACGTTCCAATTTCTGCTGGCTGGTGTTCTCAACATACACCCAGGGAGCGGTGTGTGTGTGTGTGTGTGCGCGCGCTCTCACCATGCACCCTGCAAGGTGGCTCTGGATCTCCTCGGGCTGCGTGTTGGTGAGGTCCAGGATGTGGAGCTCTGCCCGTGCCCCCTCCAGCACCCTCCTGCAGTCCAGCATGCGCTGCTCGAAGTCGGCCGGCTTCTGGAAGAGCTGGAACTTTGTGTTGATCTCCCGCAACTTCCTCTGCACACAGAGCAGGGCGTCAGAATCTCAGCCGCTCTCCTCCACCTCTGGTCGCCGTGGATGTAGCTCTCCACGCCCAGAGGCCGGTCCAAGCAGGGCAACACCGTGAATTTCCAGCCGGTTGCACCAGAACATTAGCTGCTTTAGAGCATGTGCCTCACGTGACTTTGGAGGACTCTGTAAATCTAATCTGATACACCCGTTACCAGAGCTGGAGACTCCCAGAGTGCAGATCTGACTCCTTTCTACATATGAAGTAATACACCAACACACTACAGAATGAATTGGTTCCAACACAAAGAAACTATGGTAGAACAAACTCTCCTTAGTTCCATTAATCCAGAGTTATTTGCATAGGGTGTAGTTCACCTCCCATTCTGTGGGGGGCAGTGCAACATCTGACCTGCAGCTGGTCCAGCATGGTGCCTCCACGGGCCAGTTTGGTGTCGGGGGCAGCGGTGGAAGCGCTGGGTGCATTCTTCCTGCGCAGGTCCTCCAGGGAGGCCTCGTGGGCCGCGATCTCGGCCTGGATGGCCTAGAGGGTAAAGGGCAAGGTTCAAAGGTCAAGTACGCACCTGGTTAAGTATCAAGAGGGTTAGGGTCAAGTTGGTGAAGAAAGAACAGTGTGATCGGTCAGAGCAGTTGTGAGTTTGTGTGAGTGTGTGTGTGAGAGTGTGTGTGAGTGAGTGCGTGTGTGTGAGAGTACCTGTGCTTCCTGCGGTAGCTGGAAGGCATCGACGTGGTCAGTCAGGTAGGCTGTGAGCTTCTGGTCCAGCTGAGTGAGTGAGTCCTGCAGGGTGAGTGACTCCCTCTCATTCTCCCGCTGGGTGGACAACAGCTTCTCCAGGGAAACCTGACGTGCTACCGCCTGCGCACGCGCACACACACACACACACACACACACACACACACACACACACACAGTATTAAGGAAACACATGTAACCCAGAATAACTGACACAAACATCTGATGAGAAGTCACATACTATGAAGGAAAGAGCATGTACGCACACACACACACACACACACACACACACACACACACTATGAGCACACATAAAAACACATATCACATCTCACCACTCTCCACTCCAAACTCATCACTCCTCCTCTCATAAAAAATCTCCTCACTACCACAAAAATCTCAAATTTTAACAAAGGCTTTGTTGGGCCTCCATAGTTTCATTTAGGATAATGTTGATACAGACCACACACACCCCAACACCCATACACCCCAACACCCATACACCCATACACCCCAACACCCATACACCCCAACACCCATACACCCCAACACCCATACACCCACGCCACCTGCTGGCAGAGTTCTTCGTAGCGAGTGTTGAAGTTCTCCAGTTTCTCGCTGATCAGCTCGTCCAGGATGCCCCCGTCGATGAGAGTCTGGCCCAGCTCCCGGATCTGTGTCCTGTTATCACCGGGGTGACGGAGGACTGATTCCAGAGACTAGGAGAAGAACAGGAGACTAGCGGGGAGACTCTTTGACCTCTGAGATGGTAGCAGTGCATCAGCTCACCAGGAATTTAAAGGAAACCCATATCTAAGTGTCGCCCCCCTTGTGGCGTGCGGAGAGGGTACCTCCAGGGCGTGATTGGCAGCTTCGGCGCTCTGTGGCAGGACCTCGGTTGCCTGCAGGTTCTCCTCCAGGCTGTTGAGCCAGCCCGACTCCACGTCCAGGTACTGCAGCAGCTCGATCCAGCATGACCACACCTCCTGTAGCACAGAGCGAGCGGAGGTAAACTACAGGATCTACAGTGCAGACTACTGTTCGGTAGCAACCACAAAAACCACAACATGAACAACAACGCAGGTGTGTGTGTGTGTGTGTGTACACAGTACCTCTAGCGTGTGGCACTTGCTCTTGAAGCGATCACAGAGTTTGTGGTAGTTCTTCAGCACTCCCGTTAGCTCGCTGCTCAAATCCGGACCACCAGGGGGCGCTTTACTCATCAACACATTAATATTGTCCTTCAGAATCTTCACCCTCACTTCCTTCTGTAGCACATCCTCTTTAGCCCTCTAAAGCACACACACACACACGCACACACACACACACGTGCACACACAGACAAACATTATTCATATGTAAATTTATGCAATTTGTACAATAACTAATATCGCTGTACAGTAAAGTCTCGCTGACATGAATCAGAAGCGCATCAACACCACGTGCGTTGTCACAGCAACGGCAGCCACGCAGAACTTTCCGGTGCCTCTCTAAGCTTTGAGCGGCCGCTCGTACCTTCATCTCCTGCAACGCCTCCTCCAGTTCCTCCGGGCTCTTGTACACAAAGTCTCTCATGAGGAACTCCTCGTCCACCTGCGTCATCCACTCGCACATCTCCGCCAGGTCCTTCCTCAGGTTCAGCGCCCTCTCCTGGCTGTCGCTCACCTGCTCTCGTCGCTGTAGCAACTGCAGGTCGCAAGCGCACACGCATGCACGTGTGAAAAATCACGGCACTTTTTTTCGCCGCTGTAAGCCGGTGTGACAGCAGTTTTGCAAACCCACAGATCCTCGTCGTGGCCTTTCCCGCTCTGTTTTTAAGTTGGCTTTCCTTCATTTTTGGGCTCGCATGCCCGGCCTGGCGCCGGTGACCCCTCTCCGTGGATACCGCTTACACAGACGGACAGAGTGCTCTCCAACAACGTCCAAAGGGACAGGAGAGAATGCCCTGCCGTCCCAGGCCATTCTCTTCCTCACCTGTTTGCTGACTGTGTTCCAGCGTTGCTGCAGCTCCTCTTGCTCCTGCTGCCCCCAGGTGGCCAGGCCTGGCACTGCGCTCTGCTGTATTGCTGCCACATTTTCCCCCATCTGCTTGAGAGAGGACTCCATAGCCTCCATCTCGTTCGCACGCTCCTACAAAACGTGAAGAGGGGGAGACAAAAAAAAATCCCTCAGAGCTGCATCCAGCTTGTTCCGTCACCCTCACGGTGCTTAACTTTTGTTCTCAAATAAAGTTTCTTGGGCCTTTTTGAAAGATTCGACCTCCGACCTTGTACTGGTTAAGCTCTTCCTGTAGCTTGTCGGCATCATTGAGGGTTGTGGAGCCCTGGGACAGCAAATCGTCGACAGTGTCCAGCCATCGAGTCACCTCCAACGCACGTACCTGCCCAGCACCGCCCCCCCACAAAAAATCACTGCGCTGGGAACCATGGCAATAGCTTTACCATCTGCAATCTCCTGCCACCCGTTCAAAAATGACGTGATCCGGCATAGGAAGCCAGGTGACGCTGGAAACCACCTTACAGGTCTTGCGCACCTTCCCAGAGCAGAGCAGTTACCAAGGTAAAAGGGGAGGTGCTTACCTGTGTGTCCTTTAGGCTACCCAGAATGCACTGCAGCATGCCGAGCTGGTCCGCGGCTGCGGTGGACAGCTGGGCCCAGAGCTGGAGCTCCTCAGGGTCCGACACAGCCTGCTGCATTTGCTCGATCTCCGCACACAGAGCCTACAGCGCACAGGGACAAAAAGAACTACGTTACCCATCAGCATTACCCATTGCTACTGGTTCCTTTCAATATGCAAGGTGTTATAGAAAATGTGTTTTAAAACCTAAGTTAGCCAAAGGCACCAAAAATCCATAAAAAAACAAAACGTCTTCACACATGCACAATTATTTCTGAAGAATACGTTAACTGGGATACACTTTTAGAGTGCAGTACAACTTACAAACCAGCAGATGGCAACATATCTACATACAAGTTAGAAAGGCTTGCATGAGTTACACATTTAAGTCCAAACCAAAGAGCAGCATCTCAGAAGGTTCCAGCAAAAACCTTGGCTTGATTCTCACTTAATGCCACATTCCATAGATGGCTTTGTTACTTAGAATACTTTTCTTAGAACATTTTCTTGTGGTTACAGTCCTTGTGGACGTTCTAAAATTAGAGCTGCACATAGAATTCCCAGACCAGACTTGTGCAGAACAGAACTTCCAGCCAACCACAGCACACTGGGCTAGAATACACACACACACACACACACACACACACACACACACACAACACTGTGTGTAATCACATGCACACTACACAGGCACGACACAAAGGTGTCTGAAATGCCAAGCAGCCCAGCATGTTAGCATGTTAGCATTTTTAGCGAGCCGCACAACTCTATGACGGTTTGGCAGCTTCACACATTCATCTGTGTGACGATAACTTGATCAAGACAGTTATTATCTCAGGACATTCTAAAAGGGAAAGAGAGGGGGAGAGAGAGAGAGAGAGAGAGAGTGAGTGAGTCAAGCTGAAAAGACTTCCTTCCTCTCCTGTACTTCCTTATTTTAGTATTTTCACTACTTTTCCCTTCTTGTTTCTCTTCAATGTTCTGTTGCCGAGGTGACAGGAGGGCACCCACAACTGAACTGAACAGAACGAGGAAATAAAGCCACTATTAATTATGAATAATGTCCTTACATAATCGCTCATTACAGGACGGCAGAGGAAACGCAACGTGGCAGAACTACGATGGTCACGCCGTCATGGCCAACAGCCACCCCCACCCCCACCCACCAGCACACACACTGACCTGAGCTCCGCCCACGGCTTCGGCGGCTGAGGGGAGGTTGACGACGCCCACTGCGAGGGCGGAGACTCTGGCCTCGAGCTCCGCCCGAATGTTGGCCCTCTCCCGGTCCTGCTGTAGCTTGCTCAGAGCTGATGGAGAGAGGGAGAGAGAGAGAGAGAGAGAGAGAGATGGGAGAGTAGAAGAGAGAATGCAGGAGAGAAAGAGGAAAACAATGGAGTAACAAGAGAAATGAACATGAAAAATGTGAAACTACAAAAATGCACTTTTGAGACAATTCAAACATGAATCTCTTACATCAGTTTTTTTGTTGTGTGCGCGCGTGTATGTGTGAACACTCTTCCATCTCATTTCCAAAGACACACACACACACACAAAAACTCTCTCTCCCCCCCCCTTTGGGCTGATGGTGCCAGCAGGGCCATAAACAGCCTGTTCTCCCCTCAGAGCCCCTTTTGTTTCTCTGTCTCACACTCAATCTGCCCCCAGGATGGCCTGCCCCGCCCCCTCAACGGCTGCACCAATCATTTTACCTGTCACATTATTCAACAGTGTGTGTGTGTGTGTGTGAGGGAAAGAATGTCTTCTCTATGCCAAAATAAAATTCTTTGGAGCTCATGTGATCTCTTATGATGGTGATACATGCATATGCAGGTTTATAACCTCATACATATAACCACATATGTGCACGTCCTGGTTTACAACCACATATGTGCACATGCAGGTTTATAACCACCTACATGTAGATCCAGGTTTATAACCACATATACATCCAAACTATATATAATGAATTGAAAGGTTAAGCATGGAACACGCGTGTTTAACCTCACGCACACGTGCACACCCCTGCACACGTGCACACACTCCTGAATTATGTAACAGGTAATGATCTGTTCCCTCTGGTAGGGAGGGGGGGAGGTGTTACCTGCATCAGTATTCTGCTCCAGACTCCTCAGCTGCTGCTCGGCGGAGGACTGTCGTCCTGCCAGCGACGCCAAGCGTGTCCTGCAGAGGGCGCTGGGTTCCACATCCAGACCTGCTGCCTGTGCAGACAGCTCCTTGAGCCGTGGGGAGAGAGAGAGCAGGGCTGCCAACTGAGCCTGGTGTGAACACGCGCATGCACACACACACACACACACACACACACACAAAAACATCATCATGTTGCTATCAAGTTCATGAAAGATTGATGACACACGTATCCATGACAAGCACAAAACGGGAGTTCCTTCAAACAGCAAGGAATTGTGGGTGTTCATAAATGCCTTTACACATGGCCAAGCCGGCATCAAGCAACCCTAGAGGACAACACACACTCACGTTGTTCCCAGCTGCACCTGGGTGAACTAATCTAGGCTAATCTGCGCATTGTGATTTGCAGATGTTTCTTCTGCATATTTGAGTGTAAATGGTTAGATATTCGAGCTAGACACTAAAACTGCTTTCAGGTGAGATTCCCCACGAACCTGGCAGTCGCGTTGGAGTGCGTTTAGTGCCGGTGGGTCGGTGGTGGGTGGGGCTGGGCGCCTCAGCCACGCTTCCACCTCGTCCACGGCCTGCTCCACGGCCTGCAGCTCGGACGAGAGGGCGGAGCAGCGCTCCAGGGCCAGGACACGACCCTGGAAACGGCCAGCCACCTCCAGGCAGCCCTCCCACTCGGAGCGAACGGAGGCCAGCACTGCCCGGCTTGCATCAGACGGAACGCCACCTGCCCAGGAACACAAGAGAAAGAAACCCAAGAAAATCGAGGATTTAGCTATTAGCTCTTGGTAAAATACACGTTTATCCACCATGTATACAGCACATGTTTACAGAAGGAACCTGCTTGTAGCTCTTGACCTTGGTCCAACTGCTCGGTCAGCTTTTCTGCTCTGTCACACACTTCTTTCACCTGCTGCTCTTTCTTTCCCAGCTTCTCCTCCAGGCCCTGTAAAGATTTGATGAGAAATGGGCCTCACAGCCAATAAGAATGTTTTGCCGCTTTATTGCTTTAGGGGATTTGTAGTTTTTCCTTACCTGTAGTTTTTGTTTGAGGTTAGGCAGGTCTTCTGATGCTAGCGCCTCAGCTTCTGTCTTCCATGTGGCCAACCAGGTCAAGAGCTCAACGACCTCAGTGTCCATACTACACACACACACACACACACACACACACACAGCTGTAAAACCAACTCTTGGGTTCCTCCAACACTTATGTCACTTAAATGACGACTGTGTGATTGATCTTACAGTTTCCTGAGTTCTGTGTCAGTATCCAGGTGACGTTTCTTCGGAGGGGCTGGTGGGGGGAGCTCTTGGTCTTTGCCGCTAACTGTGTGCTCAAACCGCTTCTCGACTGTGGTGACCGTCTCCATGACGACCTTCTCCTGCACCTGTGGCTTCCCGGTAACGCTCACGGCGAGAGCGACCTTGGTGTGGAGACAAATGCAGATCTCTTTAAAAAAAAAAACTCATCAAAGTGTGTGTGGTGCGCATATGCGTGTGTGTTTGGTGTGTATGTGGAGTGCGTTGACGTTCATGTCCAGTGTGTGTGGCGGATGTGGGGGTCACCTGATTGGAGCAGTCCTCCAGGTTCTGCACCAGGTTGTCCCAACGCTGAGTCAGCTCCTCCGTGTCGCTATGGATACTGCGGCAGGCTGCCTCACTCTTCAACAGCAGACCCACGTCGTTCCCCGCGTCCGACAGCGCGCCCAGAACCCGACGCTTCTGAGCCATGTCTTCCTTCAGGCTCTGCCCGGGTCACAGGTCAAAAGGTTAAGCAAATAAATCCCTCAGCTGGATGCAGGCCTAACCAGTGCGAGTTCTAGAAAAACGCAGAATCGCTATCTGGTAGCAATGAGGGGCCAAAGAAGGAAGTCTTATCTACTCTAATTCATGACTTATCTGGACATGCTCGAGTGGTTAGCCGTGCGCGGCAGGGCTACTCACTGCTAATTTGCGGACATGAGTGTTTATTTCGCTGGGGTTCTTGAAGTCGCTCCTCTGCACCTCACGCAAAGCCTCTTCTTTCTCCGCCAGCCACGCGCCGAACAGACTCTGAACACACGGCAAACACGCGAGTCATGGACCAGCAACGCAGTGAAGCCAACTGGATCCAGCCAACAGCCTAAGGGGAGAAGGGCTTGGCTACAGGACAGAGAGTGTGTTCACGGTGTGTGTTGCAGAGCTGCAAGTGATTAACAGGGGTAGTGTGTGTGTGTGTGTGTGGGCTTGCAAGGCATGTTACGCAGCCGCTAGCGTGTTCGGGGAGCGCGTTACGGAGGTGTGAGTGTGTAACGGAGGTGAGCACTGCTGGTTCCCAGGTGAGTATCCTGACCTGGTCTTCCTGGAGCCGCTGCCACACCAGCAGGATTTCCTCCAGCTTACTCCAACGCTCCTCTGTCCAGCGACACACAGCTGCCCAGCGTTCCCCCAGAGACTGCAGGACAGGACAGGACAGGACAGGACAGGACAGGGGGAAAGCCAGCAGAGAATGAAACAGAGTAATCACACTTCCCTCTTTCTGCTGAGACACCGTCCCCATCCCCCTTAACTGTCCACCATAACCCCCCACCCCCCATTAAAGTTTGTTTAAAGTGCCCTAAGGCATGGTGACAGCTCGCTGCTAATCATCTTTCCCTGTGATGACCAACAGACGCTGGAGATCGGGGCACTTGGACCCTGGGGACCTATCGGCCACAGGCGTCCGGGTTGTGGATTGCCATACCTGCAGTTGGTCCTCCAGGGCAGCGGTGGCGCTGTCTCCGCTGTTCTCGTCCACCACCACTACCATGTGGGTCAGTGAGTTCACCTTCACCTGCTCTGCCTCCAAGTCGTTTTGCAGCATCTGAGTGGAAATGTGAAAGCAAGGGGTAGAGGTCAAAGGTGATGTCAAGGCACCAAGGTCATGGGTTTGACTGTCAGGTAGCACACATATTGATAAAAATATCTACGAAAAACTGAAAATGATCATCTGCCTTTTACTAAAACACACTGATGTTGCAGTGCCCGTCTCCGAGGTATTTAATAATCTATGCATTCGTTCATTACCACCTCTCCTTCCATCCTTGCTCCTCTCTGTTCTCCTCCTCATCTTTCCCCCTCCCCTCTCCTCTCCTCCTCCTTGCTGTATCATTCATTAATATGGTAATTTTTTTAAACACAAGGATTCCCTCAAGAATAGGAAGTGAACATATCACCATAAAAACAAGAGCACATGCACGGGTTCCTCATACATGCAGATAAACCCCCATACAGACTCATGTAACCCTGATTATATATTATCCCAGAGGATAGATTCCAGACTAGCATCATTTACTCTGACACACAAAACACACACATACAGACTGCGAATGAACCAATATAGCTATTCAGGCAGAAAGCTGTGTGTGTGTGTGTGTGTGTGTGTGTGTATGTGTGTGTCCGTCCTATTTTTTGGGAGTAGAGGAGGGAGTCCTGCTGACCTAACTACCTTTGACACCTGAGACAGAGAAAAATACTCCCACTAAACTTCAAAGATGAGGTCATACCCATAAAGCACAAGAGATGAAAGGCTGCCCTGTCCAGTCACGCCACACGGGGAGTGCAGTCGGACCAACGAACGCAACACGGAATCAAATTTCACGAGCATGAGCTTCACCCAAAGCCTTAAGCTGTGAACTGTTAGCAAATTAGCAACAAGCTATGCTAAACTTCGCTCGTGCTCACTGGCGTCTGACTGGCGGAAGCAAAACGCATGGGGCTGTGTGGGGAATTATCAGACTCCCAGTGACCTGGGTGGAGGTCGGATGGTGACTCCCCTGAACTGGGTGGAGGATGAGGTTGTGTTGGTGTTGTATGTATATACACGTGTGTACACACACACACACACAATATTAGGTACTCTTCATGTACATTTAAACTATTGCGTCATGTGTCTTATCTTGACTGAATGTGGACCAAAAAAAATGAAGCTCATTCATGGAGGTGACCAGTCAGATAGTTTCCTTACTTTGTGCTGCTCTATTTGGGCCAGATATCCTTCCATGTCATCTGCAATAGATTCAGTCTCCATTTTACGGATTCTACCCTCTGTTTCCTTTAGCCAATCAGAGAGCTGCTGGAGCTGCTGTTGCTGGAGGTCCATGAGAACTTCGTGGAGTCTTAAAAAGCATATCAGCAAAATTCAAATCGAGTGAGAGAGGAAGAGAGACAGGGAACCACGTGAGGAGTTGAAGGAACCACAAAAGGACAATCACACTGTGTGTGTGTGTGTGTGTGTGTGTGTGTGTGTGTGTGTGTGTGTGCGCACGCACCTGGCCTGACGGTCCATGCTGTCAACACGCAGGTTCTCCCAGCGCGTGTTCAACAGGCTCATCTGAATGCGGATCTCCTCCTCTTCTTCCTCACTCAGGTTGCCCTGGGAGATCAGATGGTTTCCCACCTGCAGCACGTTACCCACGCTGCTCTGGTGCGCCGTCAGCTCCATCATGAACTCCTGCCAGCGGGGAGGTGGGACCACATACCAGACACCTTGACAACTGCCGGACGCCATAGCAAAATCCACAACAATGTAAAAAGCCCCCCTCCCGTTTCCACCCAGTACTGAAGGCTTGCCATAACCGTGCGGGTCAGTGAGGGGGTCACGCATCTCCCAGTATGCTCCAGGGCTCGATCAGCCCACCCCAGCCTCACTGCCCCCCTGCTGACGAGTGTGATTTTTGCCACGTTCAAATTACATTTTCTCCAGAACGCTGAATAACAATGAAAAAAAAAAGGGACGCCGGCCGCTAAACGATTTTCTGACCGACCATCTTTCGGAACAGCCCTCCACAACCCGACCAGGAGCTGCTGTCCCCGTACTAGCTGAGGGTGTTTCTCGCCAGGAAATCGCAGGTTTAGAAGGTCATTGCCCTTGTTCCCAAGGTCGCAGTTTCCCAAGCACGTGGTCTCACTTCTCCAAGAATGAGAATTAGGAAACTTTGATTTGGCTTTGACACGCAGTCTGTGACCTTTTGCACGGAAAGTGCTAAAGTGGGTGAGCAATACTGAGCCGGACCTCCCAAAGCTCTTCAGCCAAACGTTCCGAGGACTCCGGGTCATTCCGGGTCCAAAGTGCTGGGGTCGTCATGGTAACAACCACGGCAAGCTTGCAGCGCAGCACAGTGAGGTTGGCTGGGGCTGTCACTGTGCTATGCTGCGTAGAGCATAGAGTACTCAGTCAAGAGAGAGAGCATTCAGTCAAGAGAGAGAGAGAGAGCGAGAGACAGAGACAGAGAAAGATCATAAAGCTGAGGGATTTAATAAAACTGTCCCATTAACACTCATGTTAACAATATGATGATTGCAGCTGAGAGGAGGAGGGCAAGCGCTCGCCCTGTGTTCAGTGACGCAGGTGTGATGGCAGCCCGACACACGCAGGCTCTATGACCCAGAGGCCTCCTTCAGGCTGCAGCTGTGGGGGCGATGCCCTGCGGGACCTGTCAGGACCGCCTGAAGCGCTCCGTTTCACCGACGGGCATGTAGATATCACCAAGCTGCACCAACCCCACCTGCACACAGAGCTCTCATGCTCTCTCCCTCCCTCCCTCCCTCCCTCCCACCCCCTCTCTTTGGGAGCGAGACGTGTGGCCCCAAAGCCGCTCCATCGAATTCCGAGCATTCCGTACATGTCTCGGCTGCGTTCTCCTGGAAGACCGGGGAGATGATGGTTGGAGGCCGCGGGTGGGGATGGGGGGTGGGCATCATTCCTCATGAGGAGACAGGAGGTGTTTACAGTCTGGAGTGCGACACAGTGACTCCTCCCCCATTACCAGCAGGTCCGGTCTGGTCGAACCCGCGACCCGCTGGCACCGTGAACCCGCCCTCGCACCCGTGGGGACAAACATGACTGGCAATAAATGTAAACCAGCATAGCAATATCCATGCTAGCAAGCGGAGCGTGTTTGGAGCCAAAATATCCCTTTAATCAGGGCCAATTCAATTCACCAGAGCCATTTTATATTGAAGTCAAACCGATATCACTTCATAACTTACGGTAAAAAGACAATGAAAAAACATTAGCCTTCTTAGACAAGAGCATTGATTTAATATGCTTGTTTGGACCTCCAAATGCGTGTGTGCGCGCATCTGTGTGTGAGGGTGTGTGTGTGTGTGTGTGTGTGTGAGGGTGTGAGGGTGTGTGTGCGTGTGTGTGCGTGTGTGTGTGCGCGTGTGTGTGCGTGTGTGTGTGTGTGTGTGAGGGTGTGTGTGAGGGTGTGTGTGTGTGTGTGTGTGTGTGTGTGAGGGTGTGTGTGTGTGTGTGTGTGTGTGTGTGTGTGTGCGCACGTACCTCGTGTGCGTGGAACTGCTCCTTCACCTCCTCCACGTCGTCGGACACCTCGCCCTGGAACTGCAGCGCGTCCTCGGCCGACAGCAGCCAGGTGAGCACCTCCTCCAGGGTCACCTGGTAGGCGTCCAGGTCGGTCTCCTCCTCCCCCTCCCCCACAGCCCCGGACACCATGCTCGGCGCCTCCGCGTGCAGGCTCGTCGACTCCTCCTCCTTGCCGGCCAATCCCTGCAGGGCAGCATGCAGGAAGTCAGAGGTAATGGCCAATCACGGAGCAAGAGGCTTCGTGCGGAAAGTTCAAAGTTCATGCATGGATTTTTCGCTGGTGTGCACAGGTCCCCAGGTAATACGCATATGTGTAGATTAGAACAGGGATTTTCAATCCAGTCATTAGGGACCGTCAGACAATTCCCATTTTTGTTGGGTTTCATCTCCTGTCATTCCTGAGCCAGGTAATTGGCACTCCACAGCCTTCAATTACCTGCCCACGGTATGTTGTTGAGGTTAAGGTTAGGGGAAAGCAAACAAACTCAAGTGATCACTGTTCCCTTAAGACTGGACTGAAATCCCTTGGATTACAGGAACCTGCCAACAAAATCTCCATTACTTCAGGCCTCGGAAATGCTGCTTGAACCTGATTGGAAGCAAGACTGTTTTTTCCTGCTGCAAGGGATACAAGCGACTTGATTACAGGAACGCAATCCTGAAAAAGCACAGTAAATGGCCAAACAGGTCTGATTTACGCAGAAACAAGCAGAAGGGACAGCATAGAAAAAAAAAAA
>JAOYMR010000020.1:4371738-4377506 GCA_025802075.1 Tenebrosternarchus preto
CTGAGCCACAGATGGTGAACAGCTGACTGAAACAAAACGCACACACCCACCATGTAATGATCTTACACACACACACACACACACACCCACCTCACCGAAGAGTCTTCACTGTGACACCTGCATGCTGAGAAAAAAAAGACTGTATGATGGTGTTTGCTCTCTCTCCCTTTCCATCTGAGAGAGAGAGAGAGAGAGAGAGACCCTCCTGCAGTTCATGCTGTGAGCCTACGACTGCTGAAGACAACTGAACCAACAGTGTGTGTGAATGATAAGGTAGAGAAGAGCAGAGGAGTCAGAGAGACAAAGTAAATATCATAAAAGTTCTTCAATATTAATGTCATTATACTTTTTATATATAACTTTAATTTTGTACTACTTTGGAAAAAAAGTATAATCACAGTCATAAAGCATTATAAAAGAAAATTAAAGAGAAAGTGTGTGTGTGTGGGGGGGGGAGGGGGGGGGAGGTTAACTAGAGAGATGTTTGGCTTTTGTTTTCACCTTCACTTTAATCCAGTAGGTCTCGTGAGCTGAGGGACTTCCTCATATTTTCCCTCCTTCTCTCCCAGCAGTGTGTTGGTATGAGGGTGGGTGGAGGTGTGGACGTGTGTGTGTGTGTGTTAGTCCTGGTTTGGCTGATGGAGTGCATGCCTGTGCTAATTACAGACTACCACCATGCCTCTCCTCTCCCCTGCCTGTCTGCCTGCCTCAGGATACTGACCACTGCCAGGTTGATGTGAGTTTAGGTTTGTTAAAGGAATCCTGCAAACACAGTATAAAACACTAACATGAGAGAGAGAGAGAGAGAGAGAGAGAGAGAGAGAGAGAGAGAGAGAGAGAGAGCCATCATGGGGAAAGTTTCACTGTTCTGGCGAGGTTCAGCTCCAAGGCTGATCCTCGGATTTTGATTAAATGTTACTGAAATAAGAGCAGAAGCCGCAGCGTTCCCACGGGAACGGATGGAATTTAAAGACGGGCTGTGGTTGGGAGGGACAGAGAGACAGAGACAGGCAGACAGAGAGAGAGAGACAGACGGACAGAGAGAGAGAGACAGACGGACAGACTGCCACTCCCATCCTCTCCCGTTCGTCTTTTCCTCGGCCTGATGAGGAACAGCCATGTTGTTTCCCGGAGATCCTGAGCTCCCACAGTGCATCAGTGCCACACCCTGCTCCCCAGCTCAGGACACCTCTGGCTGTAAGTATGCTTCTGTTTTATTAATGCTAGCACTTTACTAATGCCCCGCCCACATTACTAACACCTCCTAATGTTACTACCTTCTCTGCCTGCCTACATTAACACCTCCTCACTTTATTAACAGTGTGGCACTCGTTACCAATGGTCAGTGCTGGATGATGGTGGATCACATGCACACATGAAGTGTGGGTGACCATTACCTTCCCTGCTTAGTCACAGACACACACACACACACACACACACACACACACACACACACACACAAATATAAGTTTATTTCGATGCTCTTAAATCAGGTAGTCAAAGGTCCCTTTAATTAACACACACAAACACACACTCATTAAATGACACATATCTTGTTTGCTGTTTTTCTTCTTTTTCTCAGAAGGGCTGAAAACAGCACACACACACACACACACACACACACACACACACACACAACTCACACACACTGTGATGTGTGCTATAAACCGTATAGCACAGACATTTTGATTGTAAGTATGCAACAACTTTAACAGGTATGACTGACCTATTAAAACATTTATGTTATAAAATATACATATATTACATATGTATTTAATAACATGCACACAAACATATTTACTAAAAATACACTTATAAAAATATGCTGTATTTCTGTATTTATTTTTTTATGCATGCATCTCGTTCTACAAATCCTATCAGGTATGATGTGATTCTCTAGGATCAAACTGAAAGCAGCTGTCATGTCCTCCACAGACCAGCTACAGCTGCCACAGCTACTACCACAGCTGCCACACTGCTGCCAGTTACCTAATCTAACACTACAGCTGCTACACTGCTGCCACACTGCTGCCAGTTACCTAATCTAACACTACAGCTGCTACACTGCTGCCACAGCTACTACCACAGCTGCCTTGCTACTTATCCCACTGTGGTTTATTGTGGATGAGACACAAATCAAATTCACACACAACGTAACGTAATGTTTTGAGAGGGGAAAACATGTAATGTTGTCCCCTCTCAAAACCTTTCCATTATAGTTTTTTTTGGCAACATTTCAGTAAACTATTTGTTTCCTAAAGTCTAACAAACCGACCTACCAACAGCAGTGTGTAAGCTGATTATGAAGCGGAAGTGGCGTTACCTCAGGGGACATTACCTCATACGAATGAAGTTGAACACTGGCCAGCGAGCTCAAGGGAAGATGACATGAATTATCGAGGTTCGAATACAGCATGACGGTGGGTTGCCAGAGAGACAGGACATTCCATTTCTGTTGTGTGAGCTTTGACCATTCCTCTGTCCACAGTGTCGCGTGGGTACCAGGAAAATTGTCATCGAAGGCGCTACCGCCCACAGTGGATGGTGCAGTGGTCACTCACGGGTGATTAATGATCAAGAGATTAATGATCAAGTGATTAATGATCTGGCGTCTAACTAGAAGTGTCCGTGTGAACAGACAAGTGACTCTTGACCGAAAGCCACATCCATATTCAATGCAAACCCCATTTCCAACCCATTTCCTTCATAGACTTCAATGATGGGATATTTCCTGGGATATTCCTTCAGGATAACACACCATACCATTGAGCCCATTGGGAACTCTGGAGAGTTCTGATGAACAGTGGGGGCTAGTAATCATGAGTCAAAGCTCTGACCAACCCCAGGAGCTCACATGAGTCAAAGCTCTGATCAACCAACCCCAGGAGCTCAAATGTCTCTACAGCACTTACTCTGTTTATCTCAACCAAAACTGTCAAATCAACTACAGTGATTTTATGTCATAACTGAGCATTTTGTATTTACACACACATACGCACGCACACACACACGCACGCACGCACACACACGAGCAAAATAGGTCTAATGGTTTGTCTGGATTTAGGCTTTTCTCCTTTTCTGACAAGTCAACCACATCACCACACCCATCACAAACATTTAAAGCATGGCTTTAGTGAGAATATCACTCACACACACACACACACACACACACACACACACTCCACATCTGTGACATACTATAAGAGTGGAATGCGTTCTTTTTTTCTGAGGGTTGTGCAAATAAAGACACAGTTATTTAGCACCTGACCTGTATAAGTCAATTCTCTCTGACACTCCCACACAAACACACCCATGTACAAACACACACACACACACACACGCACGCACACGTGCACACAGTGGTATTTCTTGTATCCTGTATTATGGTCTTTTTCCAGCCTTCCTGTTCCTTCTCCTGTTTTCTAGACCTGAGGCAGTTAGAGCTCCTCAAAGATTAACTACTGCATGACTACCAGTAACAACTGCAAACCAGCAAAGGCCAACCAGACCAACCACGTCAAAAGCAAGCAAGGCGCCACGCCCCTTCCCCTCGCAGATCCAATCTCGGATGAACAGGTTGATCGTTTCCTTGCAGAAGAAGAGGACCTTTCCAATTCACCCTACCTGGAGATACTACATATCAAATAAGGATTCAATGGAAAGTCAGAAAGGATGATTTACAAATAAAATGAATGTGCACAAACCTACACACATAAATCTGATTTGGATATTTTAACAATGAATTCATTATTGCCAACAAACCCAGAATCCCGGTTTACCTCTCATCTGGGTTGGTCTGACGGCCCTTGGTCCACTTCTACCTTGCAAAGGGTAGTGAGTATAAATGTATAAAAGCACTCCATCAGTGTAAACTGAGCCTCTTCCAGACTCGCATTACATTACTGTATCTGTGCATTGCATTTTTACACAAACACAAGAATGTGGCTGACACTATAAAACATATTCTCTCTCTCTCTCTCTCTCTCTCTCTCTCTCTCTCTCCCTCTCGCTCTCTCTCTCACACACACACACACACACACAATAACCATATTGTTTGGAGTTATTGGGGAAACAGGACAGATTTACAGGGTGTGTGAGGTGTGAGTGTGTGTTATGTATGCGCATGGTAAATTCTTTACAGACAACTTTCAAATCATTACACACACAACATGACAACACATCTCAGACAAGAAAACACAGTGTATAAGAACACACACACACACACACACACACATACACATACTCTTCCGGCATGCATACTGTCAGCATACATGCCTGAAGAGTGTGTGTGTGTGTGTTCTTATATCAACACACTTCACTCCTTAAAAACATAAGAGCAGGGCAGACATGCAAAGCTCGAGTGTGTGTGCATATTTGTTTGTGTGTGTAACTAGATCACTCTGAATGAAACTCCTTTATGTGATCAGCTTTTCCATTCTCCAAGGTTTCAAATAACACACAAAAACACACACACACACACACACACACACAAACACAAACACACAGTGTCCATTTCTCTGGAACAATGAGTCCAGCTCACACTGTTAGCCCATGTTAGCGACACCACCACCAAACCACTTCTACACAGAGCAGCTCCAGGCTACGTGACCTCGGCCCCTTACCCACAATGCTCAGCATGAGGTTAAACAGGTAGGGCACAAGGTCAGTGAAAAGATACAGACACTTCATCCAGTTGCACTGTAGAATAAAAGCATGTAGCCAGAATAGGAATGAGGGGCAGGTACGAGGGGCAGGTACGAGGGGCAGGTACGAGGGGCGGCCTCTGACTGGGGTTACTAAAGGTAAAATCCCAATATGAAAGTAGAACAGTTTTTTTTAGTGGCTTAGAGGACTGCTTATATAACACTTGGCTACTGAGCTTGGAGCTGTGTGTCCTCCCTGTGTGTGCGCGCGTGTGTACACATGCATTCCAAAACAGAGCTTGAGTTTGGCCTAGTTGTTTCTACCATGCTCTGGCCAACCTGTCAATTTGTTCAACAGTCAAATTAGGACTAACAAATTGGCAGCTACATCAAATAGTGTCCTGAGACTACATTACCCAGCATGCTTGGCAGAGTCAGCCTTCAGACTGAAATTAATAGATAATAGTAAATCTGACCTCAGTATGGACCTCATGTATCATGGTCAGTAATTCCTAACACGTAACTTACTTGGGTCATGTGTGTCGGAGAGAAAGAAAACGTGAGAGTAAGTGTGTTTTAATAAAGCAGACTGGTTAAAACATCATCTCATTAAGAGAACTTTTAGAAAACAAAGCTTCTTTCCTGAATGAGATCATAATTTGATTGACACTGATTAACAGCATGTGAAAAGCCCTCATTTTGGGTTAACTGGGGTTTTCACAGACAATTATAGGAAGGATGCAAGGAAGTAGATTTGGAAGTAAATTTGTGTCACTTCCTGATTAGTGAGAGGTAATGCTTAACCAGAGAAAACGGAAAGAGTGAGAGTGCAAAAACACAAAGATGTGAGGGAGGTCTGTGTGAGCGAGTGTGTGCGCGCGAGTGTACACTCGCGTGTGGCAAGGAGTTTATGATATGGAAAAAGTTAAGCATGAAAAATAATAATTCTGTAAAAGCATTAGAGATCAGACATCCACATTCACCTCATTCTATCCCAGTCCATCAGAGATCAGACATCCACATACACCTCATTCTATCCCAGTCCATTAGAGATCAGACATCCACATACACCTCATTCTATCCCAGTCCATTAGAGATCAGACATCCACATACACCTCATTCTAT
>JAOYMR010000020.1:4377964-4393203 GCA_025802075.1 Tenebrosternarchus preto
CCCCCCCCCCCCCCCCCCCCCCCCCCCCCCCCCCCCCCCCCCCCCCCCCCCCCCCCCCCCCCCCAGGCTTGGATCCACAACTGCAAATAGAAACATGCAGAGGGCTTTCTACCATCCTGGGCCTGATAAACCCCCATCAGGTATCAGGATTCTCACGCTTTTGTATTTTTGTACGGTTCAGTGTCCAGAATGCTCCAGGATCTACGATCAACAGACGGGATCCTTTAAAGGAAACAGATCCCTGCCACTGGTCTGCCTGCATCCCTCTTTCAGTTACATCCCTTTCTCCATTTCTATTCCCTATTCACTTAGGTGTGTGATCTCTCTCTCTCTCTCTGCTCTCATAAGAACATCCCGCAGACACTACCCGGCCTGAACCGCTTACGTTAACATGCAGGACAGCAGGACCGCCCAGTCCAAGTCCACGGCGGGACTCCCGGGTGAGGGACACCCACCTGATCTCCATCTGATGATGTCGCTGAACTCGCTGCCGGCTCCGCCCTCGGGCTCCTCCATGGGTGAACGCGAGGTCGCCATCTTCAGGAGCAGGCGGGCGTGGCGCTTGCTTGCCCCGCCCCCCCAGCTCCGCTGACGAGCCCTGGAAATCAATCGGCGGGTTGAGCTCAACTGTGACTGGGTTGGGCAGAGCCAGCCGTCACATGCCAGCTCATTAAGGTGTACGGCGCACCGAACAGACACACAACACTGAGTAATCTAAAGCAAGGCCTGGGTCAAGAGACAGGCAGAATAACACACTCCAGGTCACTAGTGTGACTGGCCAGGCTTACAGGTGAATCACATGGTTTACACAGCCTGCTGGGAATCAAATTTTGCTTACTGGATGTGCCAGAACATATTTTTAACAGTCTGTCAAACGACAAAGAAGCAGCTTTTGCCTTGTTTTTAATTTTACATTCACTTTACATCATTTTCGCTGGTCCTGACTCTTTAACTGACATTGGTTAGCAGGGGGAGGGGGAATGAAATTGCTTTTCGAGTATTTTAAAATGAATGCTCTCTGTGATTACTGCTCAAGACGTTTCTGTAAAGAGTAACAGAACTTCTGTCCAAATGAATTTTATTCATTCCTCTGCTGAAGGGCAACCACCACGCACTGCAGTTAAAATCTGTTCTGAACGCCAATATTGGTATACTGATTATTACATGTAAATAAAGGAAACCATCCAAAAATCTGTAAACAAAGTAACATGCATTTAAACCCCCATAGCTTTTACTTCCAGCTCAAATAACAAAGGTAAACATTTTATTACCACGGGGCTTCAATCTAGACACTGATATTGTCAAAAATCTGATCACAGCCAAATCGTTGACAGGTGCCCGTTCTCGAAACAACGAAAAAAAAACTTTCCGCGCAAGCGCAGAAAAACAACGCGAGTACTGGAACTGAGCTATACTGGTTTCAGAGTATTTACGAAAGAGTATAGTCGACAGACAGCCCGACCAGCCTGGCTTACGTCTGTGCAACAATTGGTTTCATTTTAAGATCACAAGAGAATAAACCTATCAGACCGCCAAAATGTCTACCCTTTTTCTCTTTTTAAAAAAATCCACACTAAGCAACCCTTGCCTTTAAAACGAGAGGTTTGTAATTAAGACCAACTATTCTTCCTTTTGAGTCGTCAAACTCTTTAGGTATTGCGAGCCAGTCGTGCAATCCATGAGGTCATTCATAAATAATCAGAGAGCATGCCGAGATAGACTACTAGTTTTGGAAATTGTGTAACTTGAAACCACTTTAGATAGTGGGGAGCCGGAGCACCGACCCGTTTCCAAGAAAGGATTTCGTTGAGGAGGCGTTAAAATGTAAACACATTGGCATGCAACTTTAAAATGACGCAAACGCCTAACTTTTGACTTCTGCAATAAAAACGCAGCCCGCCCGTTTATTTCATTTCCTTATACTCCTTCGCGGTTAAAGTGTTCGTGGTCATTTTAGAAAAACTTTGTTACAGAAACGTTACAGAAGTTGATCATCAACCGAATTTACAGCTAAGACCAGCGACAACAGAGATTCGTCCACTGAATATTTCAACACACGTCAATAATAATTGTCGACTGAACGCAAGCCCTTCCCCGGTCATTTCTCGGGACTTTTTTAGTGTCTCTTCCAAGACTAGGTTTGTTGGCGCAAACAAGATAAAGAGGCAATATAATCTTGATCATTCACAGTTCAGAATCAAATATTACAACCATGGGACCGTCCTTTCAGAAGCAGTCACCTGTCTCAACCACAGTATAAGAGGCGACGAGGGAATGCAGCCAACAGTTTAATGGAAACCGGCAATATATAACCAAGGGGGGGGGTGATGGAGGGAGGAACCCCTTAAAAAACCTTTCCAGCAGTGCAAGTTATTTCCTTGCGCATTCGATTTAATTAGCAACAGTTACTGACCGATACACGCAGGGTTCCGCAAACAATCAAGTATACTTATCTTGAGTGTAAAGAACAGCGAAAAAGCAGTTGGTCAACACCAAAGCACGCACTCTTACCTCTGCTGCTCCTCTGGAAGTTGAGCGCGTGCAGTCTCCCAAACCTTCCGAGCTATTCAGCAAAGTAGTTTAGGAATGAGCATAGATCGTTTAACGTTGAAATGCAAACATTTCGAGATTCTGGGTACGGTTGAGACCACTTTTATAGGTTTAAGTACACCAATAGTCTGTTATTGAGTTTGGCATACAGTACTTTTCAAAGTGCTGGATGAAAGGATAATTTTGTCCCAAATGTGGTTTCGTTAGCCAATTTCTTTTCAAAGAAGCTGACACCGGACTCCTTAACGCCCCTAAAATAATCCACAAAAGTTGCAATAATATGGTATCGTTTCGTCACAAATTATTAACAGACAAAGCCGTTCGAAAGTTTGCGTGCCGAACTTCGTTCCCACTGTAACCCTTTCCCTACGTTGCCAACAGAACTTCTTTCGCGAGGATGGAAACATGGCGTGAACGGCATCACGTGACCCCGCAACCTGAACCTCCAGAAATGTTTGAATGAAGAGGCGTCCTCGTGCGGATTTCTTCTGCACCCTCCCATAGGCTCTATTTCGGCTCTAGTCAGGGATTAAAGTCGACATGTGACAGCAGTTTTCGGCGAATACTGCTGAATGTTAAAATTAAAAGTTAATCATTTAATTATCTGGAATGTAATATAGGCGGTTTAGTGTAGCCTATCAAATATCTTGTTATGCGAGTATCCATTTGCTTTCTTTCGTTTTACTTTTGGTTCCATATTGTTATTGATAATAGTCCACAATAATCCACTTGCACTTGTTATACATTATTTAACAAAAGTAAATAAAATGATTACAGAAAAGTGAATAAACAAACAAAAAAGCTGTAAACATGTGAATAAAACTATATACAGTTTTCATGATACAACTAACATGTTACCAAAAAGATAAATATAACAACCCAATACTAACTGACGTTTCTTGCCATTTCATCATGAAGAAATTACAGATTTCTGTGTTTTTCCAGGCTCTGGGAAGTCTGATAAAAATTAAAAAGCACTCAAGTACGAAATGCAAAAGCACCCGGAAAATTGTCTTCAAAATATATATATAAAAAGCAGATAAACAGACATAATTCCTTCAAATCTGCTACCAGGATTAGGAGAACCAAAATATAGCAAATGGAATCATATATTATTGCTCGACGTCTTCATTCCCAGACATCATCGTGTCCGTCTCCTACAATAATCCACACGATTCAAGTGTGGATGGATTTTTGTCTCATACCTTTTACAAACGACTCAAACAATTAGAAATTATTACATTATCACTACAACACACAAGGTTTACAAACTTATTGAGAAGTTAACAAACAATATGAAAGTGCGCATTGCCACCTAGTGGTATGGCCGTGAAGTCACGGTAGTCCTGAAATCACCGTTGAAGCAGTATGTATAAAGCCATCATTTTCTTGTCAAATACAAGATAATCACGGGGATGGAAGTGGCCCTTAACAAGTACAACGACGCATGGCCTTTACATGACCACGTACATTCACAATCTAAACCGTGTTTTTTAATATCAACGACAATCCGTTGCTTTCTATCTGGACATGAGACTCAAAGCTGACCCCGACGCAACTTGAATAGTTTAAACTTAAATGAATTTCGAAAAAGAACCAGCAGGGGGCAGTGCAGGAGCGGTAAAAAATTTTTTAGTCTCATATCTAAGTCTCATATCTTTAAGTGTAACGTATTCTTAATATCTTTTTTTGCACTTCGATAATTTAAGTTTGGCATTGAATTAGTAGTATTTTTATTGTTCATTGTCGTTGGGTTTAATTAGCAGATCTTCACAGTATTACTGAATAAACAGCTTGTATACATAATTAAAATTAAAAAAAAACATTTTGTATATATCACCCAGAATGAATTTTGCGTTTTTCCTACTACACGGACAATCCAACAATATTTTACACACAGAAGAAAGAAAAGTACATTTATACCAGGAGTGGGGTTCGAACCCACGCGGACATATGTCCATTGGATCTTAAGTCCAACGCCTTAACCACTCGGCCATCCTGGTAAAGGTGCATTACTCCTTTCTTGCTGTCCACCAATATTATTCAAAACGAGTATATATTATTATCATTTTATTTTAACCGCGCCTTAACTAGGTAGTTACTAACCAGTCCAGTTTCCTAGCGTCAGCTATGTAACCTCCCGTAAATATCTGGTTTGCTAGCTAGAAGGAACAATTTTAGTTAGGCTTGCGAGGCAGCTAGCTAGCTAACTATCTAGCTAAAAGTTTTTAAACGATCCTTGTTGCTTACTGTTAGAACACTGCTGCCAGGGCCGTATAATATGTTTAGCCTCTCCGAGGTTAATGTGCTACGTGGTTCTGATGCCATGATAGTTTCGTTCACAAAGAAAACTGTTAGCTAACCTACATACGTTACGTTTCTAGATTGCTACAAGTCGTTAGCTACAAGTAGCTAATTCTATTCTGTAATAGTTACATTAACTATTACAGTTACTTTATAGTTACATTATAGTTACATTATAATTACATTAACCTTCGGCCACTAATGACCAAGTGGGCCTCCCACAGAACAGTTTTAGCTAGCTAGCTAAAATTATGAATTCAGCTCAGATTTCACTGTATCAGTATCAAAGCGACATTAGATATTAATAGCTAGCTAGCTATATTACGAAATCCAGGTAACTTGCTAGGAAGCTCTGCTTTCTTGAATACCCTGCTACTGTACATGATACTGACAGATAGTAGTCATAATTATACTGATTACTGTGGAAAATTTTTAACTGTGAAATCCAGTTTTAATCCTCTTACATATTAAGTTTAACTATGAACACTTCTTATGATGTTAAATGTTTATATTGAAGTTTACTGTTTAACTATGAGCGTATAGGTAAATGACAAGACGGAGACAAATAAATAAAAAAGGTAATATTTGTATATTTATATAAAGAACGCATGTGAGTGAGAGCTGTGTGCGTGTTTAACTTACATCTAAAACATCAACAAAAATAAAACAATATTTACAAAAATTCAGTATATTTACATTTCAATAAAATATTTCAAATTTATAACAATTCTAAAAGTAAAACCATTATAAAAACTAAAACCATAATAAAACAGAAGTCTAACGTGGATTTCTTCAAAAAGAATATCCTGGCTTTGATTCCCAGGTTACATGGTCCCTTTATGCGTGAAGTTGGAAAATATTTACATCCATAAATGAGACACTTAAGTGGACTATACCGTACCTTAATGATCCTGAACCAAATGTAACATTGGAGCTTCATAAATAAAAATCTAATCAATGTCCTGAGTTCTAATTTAAGGAGTAATGTACATGGAGTGTCCAACAGTGATCACACGCTTGACATCTATACTAGACAACCGAAATGCCACTGTACGATTATATGGTAATAGTAGTAGTAGTATATTTTTATGCAGATAATTTAGGGTTTGTTTTAGCATATCCAAAGGAAATAAAACCATACGAACAGTTAAAGGGACTAAATAGACAGGAAAAAGTTTATAGTTAAACCTTCAACATCAAGTTCATAGCTTAACTGCAAACTGGTGAACATCACAGTCAAAGTAAACTGAAGTTCATTAGTAAAGCTGTTTGCAAAGTTTACAGTTTAACTGTTAAACTTCATAGTTAAACCGTCAACCAAGTGTAGCTTCACAGTAGATATTTCACAGTAGAACCCTGAAGTGGCCAAATTGCCAACCTGTGGTACCAGGTCAAACCAAAACCTGTATTTAAAGAATGCCAGACATGTTTAGAATCATCATCTAGTCTAGAACATTGTTTTTCCTCACTGTGTTCATGAGGCAGCATGATAAAAACCTACAAGAGTGACAGAACACAAGACATATATTTTGTATTATGTTATTCATCATTCAGAAGAAAGAAACAATTTGGAGTCTTTTTCAGTCTTTATTTTTATGCTTCAACTTGCAGTGCATAATTGAATGCCTGGAGTATGTTCTTGTTCCAGTTACTCTTTAACCTGCTTCAGACTCTTGGTTGTACACAATGCTGCTAAGAGAGGAATGTTTTTCACAAATATAGCTATTCACAGAATGCACACCTATCACTGTGTTGACTTTCCCGGCTCACTATTTTTTATTATCCCAGCAGAATCCTGCATATCCTTCCTCTCTTCCTTTCCCTCTTTGGATATGCCTGTTCCAGTTAGACATGGCTGTGCTACACATGCTGTCATCAAACAGGAATGGAGCTGCCAGTGTGATGTGCTAAATGCTACAACATTGTAGTGGAAGTACATGTCTGGTTTATACTTATATATGAACATTATCGTATGGAATTAATATTAAAAGCATGATTGTTTTAGACACACAGGAAAATGTATATATTTTACTGAACACAAGTAGTGGAACAATCAAATCATATGTTTTATATTAAATTGTAATACCAATCCCAGAAAATCATTAAAATATATATTGATTTCACACAGATAAACGATGTAAAAACAAAATTTTCTTCCCAGCTGTAAAATATTACAGTTGACCATGAGTTATGCTGTTCCGTTATGTATGAAACTTGCTCATAGTTTACATGACTTTGTGTCATATTGTTCCTATTGTAACCAGATTTAGAGCAAAGTTTATACTCCACATTTATAATGGACAATACATTTGATTCTTTTCTCTTAGCCTAATATCTTACGCATCTGCTCATCTTGCCTGACTCGTATTCTCCTTCTCCTTTCTTCTCTCTTCCAGGCTCCTCCTCTCTTTCTCTTTCTCTCTGTAGTACTCCTCTTTAAGGTCCTCTCTCTGTCTCCGCCTCCAGCCTTTAGCAGTAACATGATAAAGATCCACGTTGTTTCCCGAGTACGCGTCTCTGTGCGTGGCCCTGTACACAGCCTCCCTGGCTACCGAGACAGCCTCGTCCACACTGAGCCCCCAGTGAATCCTCCCATCCAGTATTGAGTAAGCATAGGGAGAGCCAGAACCCACTGAGAAGAGCTCCCCTCGCAGGCGGAGGCCATCACTGCACACGTAATAAAGTTTGGGGCCGGAGTGCTTTGAAGCCGTTAGAGCAGAGCTTGCTGTTTTCCTTCCTGCTGGTTGATCACTCTTTGCTTTCTTTGGTACTGGCTGACATCTTGTATGACTGACTTTCATTAGATCAGTTTTTTCGCTGCTCGCTATTGGTTGGAAAGTTGATCCACTGATTACCAATGGCTGAGTACATTTGTCACTCTTTCCTGCCGGTTGAGATGTACATAAAGCCTTTTCATGGTTTTCTGCATCTGTAATGTCATCATTTCGTGTCCTCCCACCCAGTGAACCCTCCTCCTCTCCATCCCATCCACACAGAGTAGCAGCCACACACAACTCTGTGCCCTTAAATGGTTGCAGCATGCAGGAGAGGAGCTTAGCAGCGCCCCCTGTTGACAGTCTCCGGCGGTGCCGGAGCTGGTAGAGACGCAGCTCCCTCGACAGGATGCGTTTCCAGAGGGCGCAGTCAGCTGAGGTTCCCGACGTGGTGCCCACCAGGTGGGAGTGGATGGGCAGGATCTTCTGGGAGGCCGGGCAAGCTACCAGGCCCGAGCAGCTAGAGCGAGAATCGGCCGCGGCAATCACCCCACCCTGGAAAACGAAACCCAACGTGGTGGTGCCATGACCCAGAGGGAATGGGAGAGGGACGGAGGGAGAAACAGAGAGAGGGATGGGGGAGTGGACAAAGACAGAAGGTAAAGACTCATGGAGATGGTCATTCGGTTCAGGAATCACCCATGGTGTGGTAGAGCTGGGGTGGATTTGTCCAAACTCAATAGGGCTCTCTGCTAAGTATTCCGACACTGGCACATAAAATTCTAGTGGACTTGAACTCTGGTTCCTATGCCACCATCTGGAAGTTGAATGTTCTCCAAGCCCCATTCCAAGCATGGGAATGGTATTTTCTGAAGATTTGGATGACAAAAGTAGAGCATTGCCCTGAGAGTGGCGAGAGAAATTGTAGAAGCTACAGACATCTTGTAAAGCCATTATTTATTACATCTAAATAGTAGTAGCATAAGTAATAGTAGCCTATTAAAAAAATAGGCAAAAAAAAAACTGAAGCAAAATCTAATATCCACAGAGGCTACCTTTTCTCCTCAATCCGCTCTGTGTAATGAAAAATAAATAAAAAATATTTACTAAATCAATAAATATATTTTAAAATATGTTATTACACTATGTCAAGCCTTAAAACTCTTGCATTTAGTCTAGTATACAGGACTGTTGTTGAGAAATCTGGTTTGCGTTCCTGTCTGCTTTGGGTGTGAATTTGAGCTGAACTAATCTGCCCTTATATAAATTTCACTTCTGCTGTATCGACAGTCCCTCTCCATGTATCAACGCAGCGACTCCTCTCAGAGACGCAGAGAAATGCACCGGAGTCTTTCTCAGTGAAGCCAAGCAAAAGACGCTATCTAATCCTGAGCGCTACTATCGGCATCTTCTGTCAAAATTAAAGTTGCGTTCTTGTCGTTGTATCTGTGTGCTGGCCTCAGGCAAGATCACTGAATTAAAGCTCAGCGGGGCGTGAGCCGCTTGCATCGCAACAGGTGCCGCTTGCATCGCTTGCCCCACCTGCCTCGATCACGCGGAAGCGCGGTGACACCAGTGGCGCGATCCTGAAGACGAATATAAATTTACAGTAACGCCTTTGCTTGTAATATATTTACATCTTACAAGGTAGTGTCAGAACTGCGGAAACGTATCACTTCAATGCGCGCCGCCCCGGACCGAAGTGCGATGTTATGCAACGCGACAATATGAAAGTGTATTCAAGCTCCGTCATTAAAGCAACAGTTTACGCTGCAATACTTTCTGCGGTAAGATATCAAATGAATACAATCTCCTGTTACTGTTAAAGCCACCATGGTTCAAGTTGCGCCGTTCAAGCAAGTTATTCTTTCATTTTCCGAAGAGAAGTGTTTATAAATTATTTCCGGTTATGCACAGGATGAAAGTGACGAGTTTTCTTCTGAAGAGGGAGCCGTAGACTAGTTGACGAACTACTGTTAAAGAAATGAAGGCTAACAAAGCAATGTTTTTAAGTAGCTTTTTATAGAGCGGTAGTTAAACAGAAAAAATTACATTAAAAACAAAACAAAAAATGACATGCCATGAATACAACATTAAGGTTTATCTCAATCTCCTTCAGCTTGGATAGTAGAGATATTGATTGTTTTTGGCCCATGTTATTCTTAAGATTCAAGGCGAGTTCACCACTCACACCACCAACTCGCCATCGCCCTCTATGGACAGAAGTCGTCATGTTGACTTTGTGCAGTTTGTCGTGGCCCCTGAAGTTGTGGCGGTCACCTCCGACGTACTGGTGAAGTATATGTGCTCCAGGCCCTGCCAAATCAGGCTCGAGGCCGTATTTTCCACCCCGCAGACCACTGGGCAGGTGGCCTTCAGGAGAACGTGGACTCACCTTAAGCGATTTGGAAAGACGAGGACTAGGCAGGTTCAGGTGACTTTCCCTCCCGCCGTGGTGTACAAGAGAGACTTTTTCGTGAGGCGGCCAGTGGAAGTTCATGACGTGGTGCTGAGGACATGGCTGGTCCACATGGATGCAAAAGAAGGGATCAGCAGTGAAATTCACCGCTCCCTGGTGAGGACATTTAAAGTTCTACAGGCGGTCCCGCTCTCTGAGCGACCTGCTCAACCCCAGACCAGATCTGTGGCATGGGAGGCGGAGCTTTTGTGGAATCTGACCAAAGACAGAATAGAGCAGTGTCCTCATGACTCAGGTAAGATTAACAAATAAAAAACCAATGTAATTATAATTGGAATTATTGAATTATTGAAATTATTGAACCAAAGCATGGTAAGTCAAGAGTTAAACTTTCGGAAACGGCAAAGCCTTACTTCACATTTCTACTATGTTTTTTTGAGCCCTTAACTGTGGGCCCTAATGCTATAAAACCAAACTGTGTTTGTTTTTTTTAAATTGTGCAGCTGTGATGGATTTGCTGTCTTTCCCCTTTGCGAGCACCGGGGAGCAATATGGAGTCATTCGAACACTGTCCCCCTTCTCCAGCAGGGAGCTGGAAACGGCTCGTCTCCGTGCCACGCAGAGGCCCAGGTCAGAGATCCCGTACAGCTCAGCGTAAACACAAAGCCAGTGCACTGTTGTCCAGTTACCTGCTGTTCTCCACATCCACCATTTAATCTGCTAATGCACAGTGCGTTTAGGATATGTAATGCAGAAAATATGATGTGTTTGTACAGGTTGTGTTGCTTTGTGTGGCAGAAACATGCGGGGTGTTGGCAGTGTTTCTTTGATAGTGGAGTCGATAGTGTTTGGTAATAAGCGTAAAATAAGGAACAGCTGGGTGATCTGCCGCACCTTAGGAACCGTTTCCTGAGACTTTCGACAGGCCCAATCAAAGGACGCGCTAGTCAAGGACACCAAAGCCACCGGTCAAAGCGATTACCGGAGCTTTTGCCAAGAACTTCCATAAAGCCAGAACATCTGTGCAGGATGTCTCAGGGAACATCTGTGTGGGGCGATCTTACCTGGCACTGTGATTCTACAGAGTGACCCTGTCGGTGTGGTTGTACCTGCTGAACTGGTGCAGTCAAAAGCTCTGCGGGATTGTCAGACACGTCACCGAGCGCAGGACATACGGAACGCCGCTCTTAATGCTCAGCAAGTCAGGTGAGTGAACATGATCCTCTGAATGGGCGCAAGGAGCCCAGTTCTGATTGGACACAGGCGGAGAGGGGCGTGGCAGTGGGAAGGCGTGCCTGAGAGAGAGAGAGGATTTGCGGCTGCATATTGTTGATGGCACAGGGAAACGTTTTGTGTGATGAAGCTGCTGTTTACAGAGGGGCGTGCAGTTTCTCTCTGTCCTGTTCTGGCTTGCTTCTCTTCTCTGGCTTGTGAGTCTTTCCTAAATGTGCAAGCACTCCTGAAATTCTGGCATAAATCTGGACATGGAAGAGGTCTAGCTCGGCGATCCTGCTGGTGAAACCAAAACGTGTGTGTGTGTGTGTGTGTGTTTGCTGTGAAGGTAAAGTGGTGGTGCAGATGAGTCTGGTCTCCAGAGAGGAGCAGGCCTTCACAGTGCACTCTGTTCTGCCCATGCGGACCTGGATTCGACTGGACCTCTTCATCCACACCTCAATGGTACCTTTACCACAGATACAAAACACAACCACTTTTATCTGGTAGAACCTTCAGGTGAAGATGGCAACCTTCAGATGAAAACCTCAAGCTAGTCTAGAAATAACCTGTCTAATGTCTTAAAAAGAACCTTCAACAGGAGATATTCTTCAGTAGATATGGTCATAACTTTTTGACGTAGATCTTTTGAATGGAAGAGATCTACGACTAGAGTGTAGGAGAGTGAAATGTAAACAATATCTATATGTTAATTTCTGAGGATGCAGTATATTTAGTATACAATGTATATTTAGTATACAATGCAAGATTTTACAGATTTAGTTTGCTTACAGTAAAAACCACAAATCTATATTGTATTGTGATGTTTTTTTTTTCTTTTTCACCAGGTGACGCTTGTAATTACACATGTGGAGCCTACAAGGGGCATGGTGGAGACAACACACCCATATGAGTAAGGGCATTATAACAGTAGTATTACAGCCTGGAAGCTATCTTTTATATATAGTGTGTGAAGTGTGAAGTTGCCATATGTGCCCACACATTCAGAGGTTTCCTCAGTAAAGCTTGGCTCTATTTTGTGCGATCAGTACGTAACACACAAGGTTGCGATTTCGTATGTGGGTTTGGATACACCTATGCTGGCCTGATGGCTTGAATACACAAGGTGCTGGATGCCTTGGTTTCGAAAAAGTGTTATCACTTGACTTACATATAGTGTATAGTGATTATACAGACTTCAGGCCAGCATGCTGAAAGGGCAGTGTAGCGTCAGGTGGTAAAACTCATGCCCCCCCCCCACCCCTTCCCCAGGTTCACCAGTGCTGTCTTATATAATGACACTTCAGGATATTTTGTCATTGGTGGTGGCATCTACATGCCAGGAATCCATGGGTATTTTGGACCAATCAAATATTACCGTCTGGGGTCAGAAAAGGTACGAATGTATATCAGTGTGCTTTCCTGTCTGTGTGTTGCTGGAATTGGATATGTACATGTGTTTATCATTTTGTGTTTGTTTATGTCATTGTTAATTTGCATACTCTAGTGGAGTTATGTAAGTTATGTAACTGTAAAATTTTTATTATTTGGTTGCTTGGTTAGAGACAGAACTTTCAGTTCATGATGGTAAGTCCACCCAAAATAGCTCAACCGAGAGGCTACTCTCTGTCCTGTGTGCACATTCTAATGGATTCTGTTTACTCAAGGTGGTAAACCCCTTATCTCCATCGAGAACCCTGAAAGAACTGGATAGGGTCCACAGAGAGTGTGAGGAGATGCGAGGGGTCACTGAGGGTTATCTGCACACTGTCAGAGAGAGCCGAGCAAGCCCTGCCAATGGTAAGCTTCTGTGTGGTTCACTGCCTAGTGCGCCCTCTAGTGCCAGTCCTGTTCTTCGTAAGTCCTGCGTATTTAAAACATTAAAAAGGGTTTATTGTCCAGAAATTGAATACACCCAATTTTTATCGACTAAACTATAGACGTTTAAGTTCAGATGATTGATTGTGAGAAACTGGAGATGGTGCCGATGGTGTTGTTGTTTGCTTTGCGCTGCCAGATGTGTGTGAAGCATATTCTGAGAGGTTAAGGAGAATGACCACCCCGGCAAGGTGCATACAGACCTGGTCCTGGGACCAGGAGGTGAAATACACCACTGCACTGCAGATTGTCAAAATGCACGAAGAAGATCTGCTCTCAGGTAACCAATGGTTTTAGTATGTATGCTACATTAAAATAATCATATATATATAAGGAACACTTCCGGTTATGGGCTCATCATCTTGTTTTGCATTTGGAATAAAAATAAAAAATCCAGGATCCAAACTCATAGAAGCAGCTGTTTCTGTCCAGGCCAGCAGTGGAGCAGCAGAAGAGCAGGTTTGCACCTCAGCCAGCATCTCTTCCATGATGTGGTGAAAAAGTTATCCGCAGCTGCCAGGGCAGGGACGGAGCCGGGGCCGGAGCTGGGGGCGGAGCCCTCCCTGATGGAGCTGCTGCAGCTCTGCTCCTGCTGGGGTCACCAGCAGGCGTCCCTCATGCTAGCCACCATACACCTCGTTGGCATTGGGCTGCCTGCAGACCAGGAGCAGGTAGGTATCCAGATACACACATGGCACCGACAGGCACCGTTCTGTACTCACTAAAGACAGTTAGATCAGTTTGTCCAGGGAATTAAAATGATCAGTTTTAGCAACACCAAACACCAAATGTTTTGTAATCGTATTGTGGTTTGAACATGGCAAAGAGCAGCAAAACTGCTTTTAGACCTTTGACCTCTGTGCCACGTAGGGTCACGTACACAGCCTGATGGGTGGTGCTGGAGACAAACGCCTGGATCTGCTGCATCTGGGCTACAAGCACACGCAGGGTCTAGATGGCTTTCCCAAGGACCAGGACATGGCCTATGGTTACTATGCCAACATGGGCCGGCAGACCAGCATCGACCATGATAAGGTCCATGACTCTGAGGTAATGAGATCTTTGATTGTTTATACGAGATCGTCTGGATTGTGATATGGGATTTTAGTTTATATTTTTGTTTATTTATTTGTTTGTTTGTTTTGGGCAAGCAGGTCCACACAGCGGAAATAGCTACACTTTCTACATTGAAGTACATTAGCATATAATGGAGTATGGGTGATAGGGCGGTCCTGTTCCCAGCACAGCTGATGTGTGGGTCTTTTCTGTCCACAGCAAGCCCTAACTGAGCATGTGCACCTGACCCACGCAGACGAGCTGCAGACACAGACGGGTGAGGCGGGCGACATAGTGCAGTTCCTCAAGCTCCAGGCAGAGGGCGGTGATGTCGAAGCTCAGGTGCCAGGCTTAAGACCACCCTAACCCCACCTTAACCCCACCCTAACCCCACAAAGATATCACCTGTTTGCTAAAAACAAAAGATTTTGGTGACGTGCTTTTGTGGAGTTTCTGCTTTGTGGAGTTTCACACTGGCACAGTGTTCAGCAAAGCTGATGTAGTCGTGTGTATGTGTGTGTGTGTGTGGTGCGTTTGTGTGCGTGGCAGAAATCGCTGGCGCGGATGCTGTTCTGGGGCAGCAACGGCGTGACGAAGAACATTCGGGAGGCGCTGAGGTGGTATGCTAGGAGTGCCCTGCAGATGAGCGATTCCACAGCCATGTACGACTACGGCATCCTGCTGCTCAAGGTGTGCCCTTGCTGCCCACACCCAGCGCCAGCCGCCGTCTGGGCGTCCACCAGCCCAGTGTTACACAGACAGCCGGTGTGGGAGAACCGCTGTTCTGTTTTCATACAGAGAACCGCTGCAGCTGTCAGAGAACCATAGAAGCAGTTCTAAATGACATTTAAATATTTATTTTAGACATTATATTCTTAGTGAGCCCCAGGGAATAAATCGAAATAAAAACTAATCATGTCAAAGTAATAAGACACAGTGATTTAAAAAAAACAAAGATGTGTGCTCAAAAACTAGGAGCTCGTCAGAGTTTGCGGAAGCTAGACCACAGTGTGAAGCTGGACCACAGTGTGAAGCTAGACCACAGTGTGAAGCTAGACCACAGTATGAAGCTAGACCACAGTGTGAAGCTAGACCACAGTATGAAG
>JAOYMR010000020.1:4399990-4413963 GCA_025802075.1 Tenebrosternarchus preto
AGAGAGAGAGAGAGAGAGAGAGGGAGAGAGGCTGTGACAATAGTGGCTATTGTTATTATTGTTCTTTTTTTTAGCTAACACTTTCTCTTCTCTAGGCAGCTGTTTTAATACTGTCGCTGAATTACATTATGTACAAGGCTAAAGTATTGCAATGATTACCACGCAATTACGCAAGAGCAGCCATTACACACTCGAAATAGCGCAATATCACAGCTACAATTTGTATGAATACCTAAAATCACTTATAGCTTGAATACATTCCACATTACACACATGCAGAGCCACCTTTGTATGTTATGTTACATAATGTTTTCTACAAATTCGTTTGTTGATGTCATGTTGCTACAGTTCTATGCTGTAGCACCCAGAGTTCTGCTGATGTGATCGTCGTGATGCTCCTGTTTAAAATGCTACATTTATTGTTATAAATTTCAGGCCTTGTACAGTCCAAACACTTTGTCATAAATATGCCACTGTGTTTTGCTATTGTTTTATATATATATATATAACAGCATACAAACACTATTGTGCTCTGTCGGTGATGAGTGATTGGTGCGAATTCACGAGAAGGCATGTGTCAGACTTCTCGCCCGGGCCATGACCTCACGAGTCACACGCTGTGGTCGGCCTGTTCTGGGCCTTTTCACGGACAGGGACGCCTCCTCAACAGTCCACCAGCCAGAGGTCGTATCTGCATGAATGTCTGTAATTTGCTTTTGAGGTGACGTCGAAAAACACGTGTAAGTACTATTTTTGCCCACTTGGAGTTCATTCAAGGACAATAACAATCATTTAAGTCTTAGGTTTGGAAAACAAGAAACTTTTGCTACATGGTGCTGGTCTAAATGAGAAAGACTGTATCATCTTCAATGTGCATTCTGTGTGTTTTTTATTGGTTGATATCACTGGTCAACAATGGCTTTGCTTCTTGCAAAAAAAAAAAAAATTGTTATTTTTAAAAAGATTATTTAGTTAAAGTTAAAGTTATTTCGATATTTTGCAGGCTGTATCCAAATACGCTTTCAGAATTGTTTTATCTCCCACAGTTTTGTCCCAGTGTGTTTATTTACCATTATGTAAAGTATGGAAAAGTGGTTCCAAGGAAAGTGGATCCACTCTGTCTATGTTGACAGAATGAAGAAGTTTGTTTCCTGTGGCTAAATATAGGCAAGAAATATTTTTGAAGTACTTTTGTACATATTTTAAGTGTAATACCACCCTTATTTATGAATAAGTAATTTTAGAATTAATGTATAATTTAATTGTCCGGTCACTTAAAAATCATGTGATAGAAAAAAAATCTAAAAGGAGTTTTGAAGTCAGTATAAAAATAATTTTAAGGTCCGCTTATTTTAGTTTGGTTAGCAAAACAAAAAGATTTTTTTGCTGCCCAAGTGTATTTTACAAAGTATCCTATACATAGATTAACACAGAGAGGCAAAAAAGGCTTCGGTTTCAGTAGCTGTCTTGTCCTTACCTTTCAGTGCATTTATGCTATTTTTGCAAATGACTTAATGTTACACCTTGACTTAAAGTAACTTAAAAGCAAAAGTCAAATGTGAAGAGAAGCCACTGACATAAGACATAAAATTAATGCAGTTGCATTGAAGATAACTTAATGGTGTGTTGGTACTGTCATGCACAACACTGCTGTAAGAAACACAGAGATGAGTATAAAAACCATAGACATTACACACATTCTGTCTTTGACATAAAACAACTTCACAAATGACTGTTTACAGAGCCTTACCTATGTGAATGATGAAACACCTCCCAGTGGACAAAGAAAACAGTATTTAAACATTTTTACTTTTAAGACCTAAAGATTACCATTAGAAATAAAATTTACATGCACGTGTGTGCGCGTGTGTTCTAACAGCTAGATTATTGCTGCAATACAGATTAGTTAACGATAGATTATAGAACTACAGATTATTATATCCAAATCAATGTGTAAATGGTATAGGATTTGAAGATGTACATTTATTAAACTTAAAAACCCACAGAAATTACACTATTTTGAAAGGATCATGCCATTCTCATAGCTGAGGAATAATGACCCATCAACTTTAATATGCATGTGATTCTTTGACTCTAAATGAGTTTGCCGCATCTTCATCTGGGGGAGAATCTTTAAGAAATAAAGATGTATAAAAGAATGGATTGTTGCCAAAAGCTGTTATTGAGGAAATGTCCACATCTGTCTATCCATCATTTTCTGTAAGATGAAAAGAAACTTGGAGTTTACGACTAAAGTTTGGCTTGCTTGGGTAGAACCCATGTGCAGAAAGGAGATGTGCAGGCAGAGGTGAAAACAAACAATAATCAAAGAGAAACACACCAACATAAGACAACCCAAGAGAACCACAAGAACACACTGTACCCATTTAACTACACATAAGACGGATTGCAAGAGGAACTACAAAACAGAACACTGACAGAAACTGAACTCGGATGATTACCTAAACAAAACAGAACTAGAATGGAACCAAGTTAACAGGGGAATAGAGAAAGAACCTACAAGGAAAAGCATGACATGACAATCAAGAGCATAGCATGCAGACAACACAGATCTAAACAAGACACAAACCAGAAGAAGAAGCAGGAAGACACACTGACCAGAAACAAGAGAAGGGATTAGAAAAGCTGTAAAGCAGAGAGCAATCCCAAACATGAGAAACACCCAAAACACTCAAACAATAACTCACAAACTGAAGACAAACTGGGAAACTTAAATAAGGGAGAAAATGTGTGGAAAATAGGGAACTGGTGGTAAAGGATAATGGGGGGAAAACCAAAAACCAGGGGTGGATTAGGAAACCTGACAGAGAAACAGGGACAGGACATTGACCAGAAGATGAATGAGCAAGGAGCCAGACGTGGGGCAGGAGTCAAAACAAAGAAGAAACGGGGTCCTGAGATAATACAGGGGGGAACCAGGAACTGGGGCAGAGAGTAGAGAGGCAGACAGACTGATGGAGGTATTGTCTTTTGCTGGGGTGAAGTCCTTCTGGAGGGTGCTGACCAGAAACAAGAGCAGGGATTAGAAAAGATGTGAGAGTGAGAGCAATCATGAGAGAAATCCAGAACATGAGAACTTCAAAACAACAATCCACAAACTGGGAAACTTAAATAAGTGAGAAAATGGGAAGAAAATTGGGAACAGGTGGTAAAGGATAATGAGGGGAAAAGCAAAAACCAGGGGTGGACTAAGGAACCTGTAAAAGGGAAAAACAGGGGTGGACTAAGAAACCTGTAAGAGGGAAAACCAGGGGTGGACTACAAAACCTGACAATGACAGTAGTTGAGTTGGCTACTAAAACAGAGTCGACTGTTTTGATCAGAAATGAATATCTCAGAGTCATGAGTAACCGACCTTGTAGAAATGATGTCAGAGCTGAATGGAAAGCTACATTTGTTATTTCTCCTACGCATGACTTCAGCTGAGGAGGAAGCTGTTTTGGGCTGAATCTGTGGTTTAGCACGGAGAAATCACCCTGATATGGTGTGGTGTTGTCATGATATTACTCCTAAATTGGTGATAAATGTTAGTGAGTATCATTAGGTGAATGCCACCCACCTAAGCTGTTAATAACTGCATTGCTAAGGTGTGAAAGGCAGAAGGAATCTTTGCTTAAAAGGCTCAGAAGCAAAACCTCCATACTTGTTCCTCAAAATGGTTAGAATCTGTTCAGATGTTTTGTGCTGGAGTTTCTTATTCAACAAAAAGAGAAACGTCAAAAATTAAGATAAACCTATCATAAAACAATTCCTAAAACAAATGGCAAGGGAATGTAGAATGATCCGTCAATCACTCCAACTGCTACTAGCAGGGCTCCACATCTCCAGTCCCTGCAGGTTTATTGCACCGGTGCTTGGACCCCATTGCCTTCAGATGTTCGTAAACAGCGCAAAGTTCTCCGCTTAGAAGAGACACTGGATAGGACATCAGATATGCACTGATAGGCTTCTCATAAAGCCAGCCCACTTCAAAGAGTTTAGCATGAAGGAACGTTCTGTCAGAGGTGTATTCCAGTAACCTCCTGATAAAACCTGAAATTATTAGCAGGATGTCACACTGAGGTAACGTTTATGTGTTTTTCCCGTTGAAACACCCGCGTAGGTTATAAATGTGAACCAGAAAATTTAGTCCAAAACCATATGCTAGACTCTGATTTTGTTTTAGTTCAGTGGGGGTCAGTGGGAACAACGAAGAACAGGTGAAAGAAAAACATGTGTCCACCAACATCCTAAAAGAAATAATGGAAATTTGGGGAAATTTCAGCTTTGATCATGGAGCTTGAGAATATTGTTGAGTATGAGCTTAAAATACCTCCATGTTGGTGAGCTACTGGCTTTATCCATGGCACACAGCATAGTGTATATAGACCTGTCATATTATCTCCACTGAGCATGTATTAACATTGCCAGTGGGGCTGGATAAAGCTTTAGTCAACAGGTCGGCCTATGTGGAGCTGCAGGCCTAAGAAGTGCTTGGTAGGCTTTGTTCTGAATAGGCGTGGCATGTTTTGTTTTAGGAGTGATCTTGGAGGGGGGTGAGGGCTCTGTTCAGGGTAGCTGTCATACCAAATCATAATATACTTATTGTGTTATGGCCAGGCGAATCAGCAGTTCAAAAGACTTAAACAGTTGTTGACTTACAAGTTGTTTTAAAATGTGTTAAATGTTTATTATGTTTTAAACTGTTGTGCCAAACAGCAGATCATTAACAGCAGTAATAACTCTCCCCCACCCCTACTACAAGGCTTGTACTAATGTCTATATCCACTTGTTTAAAGCTGAGATTCACAAATGTATTACACACACACACACACATACACACACACACACACACACACACACACACACACACACACACACACACACACAACATACACACAACACACACACACTCATAAAACCATCAAAATCAATTTACTTGCTTTAAATATTTATTTACAGGCAATCATTTACAGTTCTGACTACTGTCGATCCCTTATATACATAAAGACAGTCTGTAATAATCCTTATTCAGAGGTCACGTGTATTTCAAAGTAATATTTCATAAACACCATAACAGTTTCTTAATTTGTGAACTCTACAAAAACAGATATACACTCCCACTCAAAACCCAAACCAATTAGGGCAAACCCAATATTAAATAAAAATCCTAACAAAAAAATTATTAGTCAGAAAATGAAAAAGAACTAAAACAAGGCAATGCTGACACACCTGTTCCACCATTTGATCACAATTGCTTGTAGCTACTGTGAACTAGGGAAAAACCTACAACCAGGGTAATTCACTTACATAGTCTCTTTGAACACAAAGACACATACATAAATTCATGTTTTCATATAAGATTAATCATTTTCCAATAATTCGATGTCAAGACCATTAAAAGCTTAATATTATACATTTTGGGGGTTTTGCCCAGGAGTGTACATATTAACTACTGTTTATAAAGATATTTTTACAAATATTTAAAAATAGAAATATTTAAATAGTTTTTAAACAATACATATTTTAAGTGTTACATTTAAGGAGAAATAAGGTGAACTCTATTTTCATTTTGCATTGCACTTGACTGAGAAGCACCCTAGTGCCATACCAGTGTTGTACCATGGCTAAAACGGCAAGCTCACTCTGTAGAGAACGCACAGGGTGCAAATTTCTCAGGACAGAAGGGACAATCCCAGTCGTGTATGTTTGCATAACTCACTCAAATCAGCCCATGACCAGCTCAAAAGTCGAATCATCCATTGCAGCAGAAGAAGTCAATTATATGTACCATTTACAGCTTTCTTTGTAGAACCCGTGACAGTTAGGAGTGGTCCTATATAGTGAATGTTTTATGTAGAAGATCATTCTATGTAGAGGAAGGTTCTAATATAGAAGACGTTCTAATGAGGATGGTTCTTTCTAAAGAATATTCTGTATAGAGAATGGGTCAATATGAGAATGCTTCTATGTGAGGATGGTTCTACATAGAGGATGTTCTACATAGAGAACAGGTCTATATGAGGATGGTTCTATGGGAGGATGATGCACCTCTGTGTGAGGATGTTCTATATCAGGATGGTTCTATGTGAAGATGTTCTTTATAGGGGATGTTTCTATGTGAGGATGTTCAATATGAGGATGGTTCTATGTGAGGATGATCTATGTGATGATGGTTCTATGTATAGATGGTTCTGTGTGAGGATAGTTCTATGTGAGGATGGTTCTGTGAGGATGCATCTTCCCTCTTGAGTCACATTTGGCTGTAGTGCACCTCAAGTCACCTGCCAGACATTAGCCAACCTCTTTCAGCATGACATACATTAAATTACTGCCCCAGAACTATATCTCACTCTACAAATGTGTTCCCAACACCGTCTTAATGCGACCCTTCTCATCCTCTACTGAAAGTGCCGGGTTATCGTACATCTCCAAGTCCGCCTTCTTCGCATCAGCGATGTCTGCAACCCCACCCTCCTCCGACCCCGCCCCCGACCGGCAGCAGCAGCGGCACCGGCAGCAGCGGCAGCGCTGCACGCAGAAGCTCGTGGCCCGGCTCACGGCATTGTCCCACGGTGCGAGCGAGTGCAGCGGCCGCGGCAGGAAGTCCCAGGTGCGCAGGAACGGCGGCAGAAAGCTTGGGCAGCGCGGCTGCATCACGTTCACCGCCACCACCAGGGCAGCCAATGCCAGCACTGGCACGCCCACGCCCACCAGCACCTGCCAGCCGGCGATGGACAGACCCAGGACCACCAGGGGAAAGATGAAGAAACACAGAACCAGGTAGACGATGGCGAACCACCGGTACTTGGCCGTGCGGTTGCCCAGGGCCTTGGCGAGACGGATGGGCAAACGAGTGTAAGGGATGGGGTACCACAGGAGGATACCGAAGATGTTGAAGAAGAAATGACACAGTGAGACCTGAAAAAAGATGACATTCGTTAAGGGCAACGCAATTGAATGTCTGCCAGACCACTGATAAAAGATAGGGAATATCATGTAGGAGGTATATAAGGCCATGTAGTGTTGTTTTTGAGAATGTGAGTCACTTTAAGCAGTATAATAACAGTTGCCTTTACATCATCTGTGGGTTTAACCCACATTGTTTAACAGAGGCTCTTGTCCAGAGCAAATTACAGAAGTGCTTTGTTGTCTCAAACCAATACAGGGAACCAGTACATTGTAAAAAAAATTCTAATCCACACAAAGTGCAAGAGAGGTTTTTTTTTTTAATGTTATTATGTAAGTTCAGCATTGGTGCCCGTTTAAGTGCATTGTGAAGAAGTGAGTCTTGAGTCTGAAGTGGCTTGTGTCTATAGTGGGTGGAGTAGGAGCTGAACTGTTCACCTGGAGTGAGTTGGCTAGTTTTTCACCAGGGCTTGCCATGGCAGCAAGAATAGCGGTTGTTGTCGTGCCAATGTTGGAGCCGAGCGTGAGAGGGTACGCTCGCTCGATACTGATCACGCCGATACCTGCACACACACACACACACACACACCAACCGATAAGCTCAAACCTCACACGGATAACCGAAACACACAATAACACTGCTTCTGGTTATACACTCATCATAATACACTATTACAGTTCATTACAGTGTTGGTTTGTGCTTTTGTGCTGTTTTTACTGTTTGCGCTAGAGCATAAGGAAGCCGCTTGTCTTGATTGTACAGTCATTGTGCTGCTCCTTGGGACAAAGTGTTTCAGCTCATCCTCACCAACAAGGGGCGTAATGGCTGATGTGAAGACCGAGCTGCTCTGCACGATGAAGGTCATTCCCGCTCCCACCAGAATGGCCAGGTAGCCCGTGACCCATCCGAACGGGAAGGGGAAATCTGCACATAACAGAGGAATCCGACACAGTCAACCTGACATGGCGCAGGAGCTACACCAGCACCCCTACCACACCCCCAAGACAATGCAGTGCAGTTAGAACTGTATTTCCCAGAAAGCACTGCAGTGTAGAGCTCAGCATTAAATTGAAAGTGCTACTTGTTCTTGTTCTCAGGTCACCAGAGAAAATAAATGAGCTGTGGCTGCATCTTCTCTTAAACCCTAACTGTGATTAGCACATTCCTCTCCCCAGGAGATGTGTGTGTCTGAGCTCTCCTTGCAGGGCACACACACACACACACACACACATAAATATGTGATGTGCTTAGACAAAGAAAGAGTCAGACTGCAATTGTTATACCTGTTCAGCTCATCAGACAGCAGGATGGGAGAACCTGCACTGACTATCATTTGACAGGACACCCACTTATACAAGAACACACACACATACACACGCACACAAACATGCACATTTCATATAAATGAAATGCCCATCAACCAAGTTGGCTGCTTAACGTTCTGGTTGTTTTCTTTCAGTCCTGGTGGCGGGAGCGTTACCTCACCTGTGTTGAGCACCTTCTTGATGACGACGGCCACCTGCCCCTTCAGCATGGAGTTCAGCAGCTTGACGATGAGGATGAGGCAGGTACAGAGAACAAGCAGGGACAGACCCAGTAGAATCAGACCCACCACCAGGTCGGGCAGGTTGGTCCACGCGAACAGATGGTTACCTGGTGGATGAAAGGGGGAACAATTGCATGGACTGGTCGTCCAGTGGTGCAGCATCAGCTGTGTGTTCAGTGCGGTCAGGGCTGGTTAACACGGATAGTGTTGAAGCATCCAAACATGGTCTGAAACCATGTGGGAAACCGTGTGGGAATTTCACCAGTTTTATGTCGACTGTTGGCAATGGCACTGAAATCCTGCTATAACCAGTGAGCTATAACCAGGCTGAAATTTCACCATCAAATCCAAGCACAGACAAAAGGACCTGCACGCCGATTCCAATTGGCCATATTTGACCCCAGTACATAAGTCTTCTTCTCAGATTGGCTGGTTCTCTTTGTTTGCCTTTGATGACCCCAGGTTGTCCCACCCAGCCAGAATAATAGCTCTATTGAGCAGGTAGAGTGAAGAGGGATATGGGTGGGGGTGTTTGCTGATTCATACTGCCTTGAAAGAAATTCATTGTGTTGAGAAAAGAGAGCTTGGTGGAATTTGTGGTTTTCTTGAGTTTGAAGTACACATGTGGAGAGGAACTGGAGTAGTAACTCTTTGTATTCAACGATACACTGCACCGCTGAACTAAACTCCCTGATAAGAACATCTGAATCAGAGACCAGTCACTCACATCTCTCTATGTTGATGGTCTCTGTGACATTTTGTTGCGTCCACGTCTTGTTGCCCTCCACCCAGCAGAGGGCTCCGGCAGTGCAGTTGGCTTCTCCAGGAACAGTGATATTCTCAAGAGTCTGAAATGCCAAAAGACAAAAAATGTCTAATATTCACTATTCAGCATGGTCAGTATCAAGTGCTTAAGTACTACTATAAGTAAACAGTATTTATCTCTGTGGTGGAACCACATTCTTAAGCAATGATTTTACTAGTGGATAAAGGCCATTACATATTAACAAAAAGTAGATAATAGAACAATGATCCACCTCTTCCATCTATTATGTTACTGTCATATCTTTTCTATCTTCCATGTCTAACTGTAAATCTGTTTAAAGCAGTAACAAGAAACCAAAGGTCTCATTAGAAGCCATGTAACAATCTCTCTCCTTACCGTAATTTTCTCCCTTTTGCACCAAAATTTGATTAGACTTTTGTTCCGAGCACTGGGGTCACCGATGGCGATGTCACTGATCACAGAGCTGTCCAACTGCAGGACCGTAGCACAGAGCAAATGCACATTACACGTTACATGTTACAAGCACGTTACACATCAAGAACATAAGCTGCACAATGCAGACATGTCACATGTTCCAAACACATTACACACCATAAACACATGTTGCAAAAATGTTACACATTCTGAACGTTACATGTCACAAACACTTTACACATCACGAACACGTTACACATCACGAACACTTTACACGTCACGAACACATTTCAGCACATTGCACGTTATCAAACACTCGTTACACATAATGAACACGCATTACTTGACGAATTTCCCAGCACTGGACTGTCAGCTTGCACTGTGAGAGTGTAATGTGAGTCACATGTGGCTCTGAGGTCAGTTACAAATTCAGAGTGTTTGTATCTTACTGTCAGCACCTCATATAACTATGGAAAAAGAACACTTTGGTGCTGGTGAGCACATCAACCAGCATGGATTATTGATAAATGTATTTGGATGGGTTTAGTGATCCATAGATAGAGGTATTATCCTCTGTACTCTTTCCAATGCATAGAAACATCTCTCAAACAAGCCTGGATCAGTTCCAAGATCAGTTCTAGCCCATATAGGTGCTTTTCACCATACATGTGAAAGGGAGGCTGCTGGTCTGAGGCTGCCATTGAATACTGCCATTGAATACTGCCATTGAATACTGCCACTGAATGCTGCCATTGAATACTGCCATTGAATACTGCCATTGAATGCTGCTGCGGGCCTCACCTCAATGATGTTCTTGGTGAGCGGCTCAGTGATAACCTTGAGCAGATCCGGGGCATTCTGGCCAGTCTGGATGTGGAATGAGTCGATGAGGAGTTTGGTGAGCTTGTACAACACGCCCGTGGCCACCTCCAGCGGCAGCAATACCAGCACGGAGAGCCAGTTAAAAAAATCATGCACAGTAGCTCCAGCAAAAGCTCTGGAACACAGTCATATAAGTTATTCCATGGAACGTACTAGAAGTTCGCTCTGCAAATTATGGCTGCAGGATCAAATCTGATGTATTTTAAATGATCAGAAATCCAGAAAGCTTTACCTGCGGAACTCATTGCGGTCTCCCGCCTGCATCACGGCCACGATGGTGTTTGTCACGGAGGTGCCAATGTTGGCACCCATGATGACTGGCACTGCCGATCTCACCTCCAACACTGAAAAACCCCAATTAGGTTATTGCCAACCCCACGCTTCAGTTACCCGCGAGTGGTACTGTTGGCCCAGGAAGCCTTACATTTATTCAATTTCCACCAATCAGGCATCTGGCCATTAGCCGTGTGCACATGAGATGAACAGAGCACTCACATCCAGAAGACACCATGCTGACCACAATGGATGAGGAGGTACTGGAGCTCTGGACCAGCACTGTCACCAGTACCCCAATAACCAGCCCTGCCACAGGGTTAGACAACACCACGTTGTCCTGAAAGATATCTCCAGCTGCCTTTCCTATGATGAAACACACATATGGTTAACATACACTGTCATCTATGCCAAGTTAATAGATAAGAATGTTTCAAAAGTCTACACATTAACTACAGGCCTCTGGGAAGTTTTACTACAGCTAGTGTAATTTTAAACTGGCGTCTTATTGTTTTAACCTTGCTGTCACTCAAGAATAACACAAGTAGCCTAATAACCAGATCCAGCTAGTGTGGCCTACCTCCAACAAGCTGAAATGCAGAGCTCAGTATATCCAGTGAGCAAACGAACATGTAAAGGAACCCGAGAAGGAGAACAAACTTCGCAACAGAGGTGACAACGCGAAGAACTTTTTCTTTCGTGTCTAGTTCTGTACAGGCATAAAATAACAACCAAACACGAGACGTTATGAGAGGCGTGTACGTTTCAAGTTGTGTGCGCTCGCGGCAGCATTGCCGCTTTTAAGTAGCGCTTACCGCTTGGCGTTGGTGCTCACCTGACCATTTGACGCCCGTGTCCTGGAGCTCGGGAAGATCCCAGGGATCGTGCGATTCAGACTCAGAGGGCACGAGATCGACGGTGGAATACGCCGGTAACACGACAGCATCTTTGGACTGAGTAGTTGCGTCTGTAAATGTTCAGGAAAGAAGAAACATAGCAGTTATGTGTAGAAACAATGAATGAAGGAACAAAACCGCTCACCGCCACAGACATTGAGGTTCACCTACCATAGTCCGGTGGAGGGATTGAAGTGTCGTTTCCGTCCTCTGGTCGTGGAGCCATTGTCTAAGATTGTGAAAACACAAGATTGTGAAATTTGTCTTGACTTGTCAAATTATTAATACCGTGCAAAATACGGCAAAACCTGAAACAGCATAAATCAATTTGCTTTTTATAATCTTGATTTTAAGTAGTCTACATTTTAAAGCATCTATGTTTATCAAAATTTAGATTGGAAAAAAAACAAAACTTTTTTTCGAATTCTGCTATACATTCTAAAGCGAGTTGACTTTAACCTATTGTCCTCCTACCTGAGTTTTCTCTGACACTTTAACAATAACGTCTATAGAATGTTACGCACCTGACTATAATACTGCGACGACATACTCCGAGTGCTGCACATCGTGCGCACTCGTACTAGGCTATATTGAATAAATGCTTTTGGTATTTCCGAAATAAGTCTAGGCTGTTGCCCGCTGTTACGCACATCATAAACCACCTGATTAGATAGTCACCAGAAAACAAATAATGTTCCTTATGCTAACCTCGGTATTGCTCAAGAATAAGTACTTATCATCACGATGTGTTTTTTCCCAATGAGCAACTTAGATCATTGTATTCCTAGTCAGGTTCTTGTGGTATTTCTTTCAGCATTGCGTGGAATTGGCGATTGCTTAATCGATAACATAAATCGGGAGAAAACTAGGAAGGTGGTCGTGAGTTCAGAATTCAGTTACATTAATCAGAGAGTCTATGTATCCACTTAACGACCACGTAATAAATGAGTGAAATTTCCATGAACTCACCTGTTATGCTCGATGTACAATAGCTCCCCCCACTCTTGAGCAGCGATGCGAAGAACCCACCTGAACTACCTGTTGAGTGTAACTATGCGAACCGCTTTTATAGACCTTTACCTGGCATAGGATACAGCCTACTACGACGCACATGCACATATGCATACACGCACGCGTGCACACACGCACACACACACACCCACACCCACACCCACACACCCACACTGCTCAAAGGTGCTTGAGATGAGACCGCGCCAGCAATCTAATTAGAGATGCGCATGGAATGGCCGAATGTAGGTCAGTTATCAATTCGCAAGTGACACTAAAAAACCTTTGGACATAATACATAATTTAATTGTAATTAGATAAGAGCCGGAAATTTGAAAAGGCGAATCTTTTGGATTCCTTTAAGGAAACATACTTTTTTTCTGAATGTTTGGTTTATTTATTCATTCATTCATTATCCGAACCACTTAATCCAATTAAGGGTCGCTGGTGGGGGTGCCCATGCCCCAGGGGAGTACATCGGTCGCTGGGCAGATACACCCAGGACAGGGTGCCAACCCATTACACACACCATGCCAGTTTAGAGTAACCAATTCATCTGACCTCCATGTTTTTGGACCGTGGGAGGAAGCCGGAGCACCCGGAGGAAACCCATGTAGAGACAAGGGGAGAAATTCGAAACTCCACCCAGATTAGGACTTGAACCCAAGACCCAGCGCTGAAAGGCACACCTGCTACCTACCTGTGCCGCCCTTGCTTGCTTTATTTATTTATTTATTTAAATTAATCTATTAATTCGTTTATTTATCTCTCCAGTGACACAATGCGCGCCACTTCTGTTAAAAGCAGACCCTCTGCTGGAAGTAGAAGGAAGTACAACATAAATTCTTCAGCCATCTTCGCAAAGACGTATTCCAGTTAGCTTCTTACTGTAATGAAGTTAATGTGTGTTATAAGCTGGGAAAAAGCTGGGAAGCTGGGGAAAACTGCAGTACTTTGGAAAAGACCTGCATTTTGATGATAACAACAACAACCTGGGACATACAGTGCATAATCTATCACTTATCATCCCAATTAATACTATTCCGTAATTAAAGCTAATTAAAGTTCATAGAACTATTAAAAAAACAATTACATCACAGTTGCCCAAAAAGAAACACCTGTGCCACCGGCTCTATCATAACTGAGAACAGAGTTAGTACTTACTAACAACAGTTACACTGTGTCACGTCTCAGCGGACGCCCAGCACGCAGGCCACGCCCACCGCGCATCGCCTGCCTCCGTCCCAATCACCAGAA
>JAOYMR010000020.1:4414063-4427815 GCA_025802075.1 Tenebrosternarchus preto
CTTACTGTTCAGAGGACCTCCAGAATCTCCCTCCAGGTGAGAGAGTGAGTTGGTTGGGGTGGGAGAGAGAGAGAGAGAGAGAGAGAGAGAGAGAGAGAGAGAGAGAGAGAGATGGGGAGAGAGAGGGAGGGGGGAAAGGGAGAGAGTGATAGAGAGAGAGAGATGGAGAAGGGGGGGTGAGAGAGGGAGAGAGAGAGATGAGAGGGGGAGGGAGAGAGGGAGAGAGAGAAGAAAAAGAGTAGTACAGTTTACATATTATGTATAACATATTGCATGTATATATAAAGTATATGTACACTATATGTACACATGTATGTATATATAAAGTGTATGTATACATGTATGTGTATATATAAAGTATATGTATACATGTTGCAGTATATATTGATGTTATATCTGTGTTACTGCTGTAAATGTTACTGCTTGGGAACATGTTACTTTTGTCTGTCTGTAAAAGCTTTGGCAATGTAACATGGTTTTGTCATAAAATAAATATCATTTAAATTAAAAACATTGAGGGAAGAAAGAGGGGGGAGAGAGATGGAGGGATTGCAAAGGAGGGAGAGAGAGAGAAAGAGAGTGAGCAGGAAAGAGAGAAAGAGGGGGAGAGATAGAGAAGAGAAAGAACAAGGGAAAGGAAGGAGGGCAACGGAGAGAGAGAGAGACAGATAAAGGGATATATAGGAAGAGGCAGACGTTTATAAATATAATAACAATATAGGCATGTCTTTGCCAGATGGACGAGGTGGAACCGGAGGTCTGTTCTTCTGTGTCCTGGTAAAGTGTTTCTGCACGTACGTTACAGCTGGAGCGAATGTCCCCTCCAGCACACACCATGGTGGGCTTGACTGTGGCACCCCACCAGTCACTCTGGCTACACACGCTGTACTCCACCACTGGCAGCAAGGCCTGTTGTAGCTTATCAGGCATTGGACCATGAGCTGTGACACACATACATACACATGATCACAGTGAATGTTAAAGCCCTAAACAGAATGTATCTGAAAGCATGTACTTCACACACATACACTACCACACACACCACTACACACACACACAGCCACACACACCACTACACAACCACACACACCACTACACACATACACAACCACAAACATATATGCAACCTTTCACACATATACAACCACACACACATATGTAGCTACACATGCATGTCCAACCTCACACATATGTAGCTTTACACACATAAGCAACTACACACACACACATCCATAACCACACACACACATACACACACAATCACACACTTACACATAACACACATCTTCCCCAGTCTTTTTCTTTTTTATCTGTCCTATTGGATCTTGGTCATGCCTTTTGTGTCTGTCTCTCTCTGTTTGAGCTCTAGGCTCAAATAAAGTGTCCAGTGGAAGCACCTCTGGCTATGTGGCGCAGATACACAACATGTTTGGTGAGGATGGATGCTCATTGGTCAGTTCATCAGGGCGGTGGGAGACACACATGCCCCGCCCACACACAGCTGCCGAGGCACCCCGTGAACGCTCACCCCATGAGTGAGCGATCACACTGCCAGTGCATGCTGTAGGTCCAGGTGTGTGTGTGTGTGTGTGTGTGTGTGTGTGTGTGTTTAGGAGCTCACTATAGAGGTTGCCCCAGCCAGAGATGTAACAGGGGTTAGCATGGGGCAGTATCTCCCCAGCAGGAGGGACACAAGCCATCTGGACGCTCTCGTTCAGAACAGGAGCCTTATCCAGCTTCAGCAAAGCCATGTCATTACTGCAGGAGTATTCACACACACACACGCACAAATGCACAAGGACACACACACACACACACACACATAGATAAAAGAAACAAATATATGCACGCTTGCACACGAACACAAAAAGGAAAGATGAAAGTTGTGGGATTCACTACATTTTAGCACTGCTGGTGAAGTTAAAGGGCAGGCGGAGAGTTGTGTGCCGTAAACATCAATGATGTAGTTGTTTTCCATCGTTTGAACAAAAAAGGTCTAAGTCTGATTACCCAGCGAAGATAAAGGACATAGTTTATCCATTGCTCACACCCGGGTGGAGGTGCCCAGGTTGAGCCTCACCCACCCGCAGGCTACGCAGTCTATGTTCCACTTGGGATGGACCACGATGCGCAGGACGTCTCTGATCTGCTCCGTGTTGTCCTGCACACTCAGGTCATGCTCTCCCAGCACAATACGGTACACATCACCTGGACTGTACATACACACACCCACACATACGCACAAGTACACGCACACACACGAGCACGCACGCATGCATAAACACACACACAACCCTCTGGAGCATAGAGAGTGCGTCAGCAGTCATACCACTGTGCAGAACATGCTAATCAATCATGAGGCGTTAGTTAATGTGCTGCTGCTGGAGTTTGGCGCAGTAACTGGATTCAGTGCGATAAACGGCAGCAAAGGCTAATTATTTCATGTGGTTTCACCCAATAAATGTAATTTAACAATTTAACTACAGTATCTGCAGAAAACAGTAATTATGTAAGTAAAACACTACAACACAGTAACTTCAAATAAAAAACTGGGTAGTAGGAGTGCCAATAAACCCAGTGCAGACTCCGGTAAGCCCAGCATGGGCTCCAGTGAACCCATCATGGGCTTCAGGAAACCCACAGTGGATTCCAGTATACCCAGTATGGGCTCAAATTAACCCATAGCAGGTTCCAGGAACTCTAGCACAGCCCCCAATAAACCCAGCGTGGGCTACAGTAAACTTAGATTTTTGCTCTATATTTTTGCTCTATGAGGAGTTACCCCTGGCCTGTAAGGAGTTATGTCTGCTCTATGGTGAGCTCTGTCTGCTCTATGGAGAGTTTTGTCTGCTCTGTGAGGAGTTACGTCTGCTCGGGTGCTTGTCCAGTCCCTCATCATCTCGAGACTGAACCTCCACGTCTCACCCCTGGCAGGCGCTCCCCTCTGCACCAGCAGAGCCCTGCGGATCCTCCAGAAAGCAGATGTGCACCTTGTTTTCCATCTCCTGAAGTTCTCCCATCTCACCCCCCCTGCTGCGCTCCCTCCACTGGCCTCCTGTAGTGGCTCACGTCAGATTTAAAACGCTGACGCTCACCTACAAAGCCAAAACCAGCTACCATGTACCTAAAGGCACAAATCGACCTCCTTGTACCTTGCTACCTTCACGCCTCTCGTACTGAACCACAATCCCTCAGAACACACAGAAGAGAAGCATCAAGACTCGTGTTTTGTCACCGAAGAATAAACTTCCATTGGCTGTTCGTTCAGCTGAGGCTCTGGCTGTCTTCAAACGAAGACCAAAGACTATGTACTGCGGCCATCTCTTGCTCCATTGCATTTTCCTGTCATAGAACTGTTCCATCAAGTACAATCAGTGGTGTCCATTCACATGATAGATTGAAGCCTAATTCAGAATCATGGTTTGAATAACACATGTCAGACATGTATGTGCACTTCACCAGCCACCATAGATAAATAGATTGTAGAACCATAGTGATTTAAACACCTAGTGTGTTCAACTTATTAAAAATGTCCGCTTAATATGAGCCTCATTGGGGTTTTGTTTGTTTTGTTTTGTTTTTGATAGGATTATCCTGTTTTGATTGTTATCATTCCTAACTGCAAATGTCTGTATGTGTCTGTATGTATGTAACCTGTATTGCCTTGTAAACATGTCTCACTCACAAGATGCAGTGACCAGCGGTGAGGACCCAGCGTGGGGCAATTAGAGTGCCACCACAGGTGTGATACCAGCGAGTCCCGTGTTTAAACTGCAGTGAGATCTACAGACGTGCACACACACACACACACACACAAACAGACACATACACACACACACACAAATGCACACAAACACAGTCATGTACTCAGAGTTAGTGCTGAAGATGCCAGCAGTCTCTATAATAATGAACAGGCTTCACATGCATTGCTGGGTCCGTCTGTGCACCTGCCAGGGCCAGCTGTGAGGCCTGGCATCCTCTCCATTCACCACTCTGCTGGAAATGGGCTCCACCTCAGGAATGCCACACCCATAGGCTAAGGACACACACACACACACACACACACACAGAAATTATACTGTAATACAGAGGAACATGTTGACTCACATCACCCACTGCATTAACTTGTACCTACCACAAGCTCCCAGGAGCAGCAAGCAGGTCAGTCTGATGATCATGGTAGAAGTGTGTGTGTGTGCATGTGGGGTCGTGGCTAGGGGCTCTTATATCTGCCATGTACCTCCCTTCAATGAGGCCAGAGCAGGCCTTAGCACCTCCTTATCTGCCCTGTACCCGGGAGCACTGATAGGAGCTGGGAATGCCCCCTGGGACACCACATGCTTGCCAGGTTTGCCCCTCTCAGTGAAACACCCGCTGAGAAGCCTGTTATACGTACTCTGGTATAGGTGATTCTATTGTCCAACACTTGAAATTAGCCCTTGATGGGCTCCAGCGATTACAGTTAGTTTTTTTTTACCAGAAGCCAGAGGGCCGGACATTAGTGGAAGCCCTAGAATGTGATCTAATAGGAAATATTCGATGATAGTAATCCATGTAGGGACCAACGATATCTTTCTGCAGCAGTCCAAAGTGACTAAAGCTAATATTAAAGAGGCAAAACTGGGCCAGACGATGGCCAGTGTGGTAATTTTCTCCGGTCCCATTCCAATGTAGTGCAGCGATGAACCATACAGCAGACTCACGCTAAATTGATGCATGTCTAGTGGTGTTCAGATAATCAAGTGGGCTTTATAGATAATTGGAAGAAGTTCAAGGGCAAGCCTGGTCTCTTAGGTAGGGATGGTGTCCGTCCAACCCGGGATGGCACCGGCTTGCTTTCCTGCAGAACAGCCCATGGTATGTTAGTTAGTCTGCAAAATAGTATTAGTACCTGCTGACAGACTGGAGACACGACCAGGCCGCAGACAAACAGGCTAAACTGACTGTCTGCAAGCTGCCTTGAGGTGTCACCTAGATCCAACAGAACTGAGACTGTGTCTAGGCACCAGATTAAATTCAATTATAGAAAAACTTAAATAATTCGTTCTAATATTTTAACTAGTATTCAAACCTCACAACCAAATAATAGTAGCAATATGACCAATCTGAAATTCGGCTTACTCAACGTGTGATTGCTCAATTCTAAAGCAGCCATTGTATACTAAAAACGATCAGAAAATTGATGTTCTGTGTCTCACGGGATTCAATCTGGTGAGTATTAAACATTAAACAAAACCACCCCTGTGGGATATGGACACAGGCCAAGACTGTCAGGCAGAAGAGGTGGAGTACACTATGATACCTTCAGTTCTTTTGAAATACTTTTTATTAATGTATCTAATCCAGCCACAAATAAGAATGCATTTTCGTTAATTAATGTTTATAGCCCACCAGAGCTCAGATTTTCTAAGTGAATTCAGCAACTTGGCAGCAAACGTAGCAGTGTGCAGTGATAAAGTAATAATGGTAAGAGACTTTAACATACACTTTGAGAGGGCTGATGATCTGCTGAAAAAAAGGCCTTTACTTCAATATATACTTTCCCTGTCGGAATTACACAAAATGTAACAGGGCCTTGCAATCATACTCCAGACTTCATTTTAATGCTGAGTATTAACGTAGATAACTTAAATACGCTCCCTCAAACAGCTGCAATCTCCGATCATTATCTGATTTCGTTTGAGTCACATTTTAGTCTTAATACCCTCTCATCCCCTCGTTATTGTATACAGCGCTCGATAACTTCATCTACCGCAACACATTTATTGAAATCCTTCCAGACTTAACTGCCTTAGTTCACTCTCCATCAGATCCAATGGAGTTAGACAGGCTAACCGACTACTTAGAAAATATTTGTAGATCAACTCTAGACATAGTAGGGCCACTCAAATTTAAAAAGACCAGATTAAAAAAAGCTTGTAACCTAAAAACAAGTAGTAGGTAAATTAGAGTGGAAATGGCAGTCGACTGAACTGGAAGTATTGCACTGTGCCTGGAAAAATAGCCTCACTGAGTATAACTGAGCCTCACTGAGTATAACTGAGCCTCACTGGGAATAACAAAAATAATCCTAGGTTTGTTTTTAGTGTTATTTCTAAGTTTATGAAAAATCAGGCAGGTGCTGAACCTGATTCCAGCAAACTTAACCAGTAACATATTTATGGATTTCTTTAATAATAAAATAGAGAATATTAGAGAATATCTTTCTTTGCCTCTGTTGCCCTTGGCTTGATCACTGGGGGCTTTGGACTCAGCTGCTTTGAGACAACATCTGTTATAAAAGGTGCTATATAAATTAACTTGATTTGATTGGATCTGATCTACACCTACATACATCTCCACATACACGCATCTAGTGTATCTACATGTATTTGTACATACATCCACACCTATATGTTCACACACCTACATGTATACTTACATACATCTACACCAACATGCATCTGCGCCTGTATAAAACTACATGTACATGCATCTGTGTCTACACAGACACACATCTACACATGTATGTCCACGTTCAACCCATGAAAGGCAGTGGGTTCACATCACTAGGCTTTGAGATGGGATGCCATGAAGTGTGTGCTAAAGTGAGCAGTGGAGAGAGAGAAAAAGAGAAGGAGAGTGTGTTGAAAACACACACACACACACACACACATACACACACACACACACACACACACACTCAGCCATGACATCTTTTCCTCTGTTCATAAATAAGAAGTAATGCCAAGCCACAGACCTGCTCCTGCTGCTTCCAGACTGTATTCTCTCTTTCTCTCTCTCTCTTTCGTCCCTCTCCTCCCTCACTCTCTTCCTCTCACTCATTCTCTTTCGTTCTGTCTCTCCTTCTTTCTCTCTCCCCCTTCATCCTCCTCTATCTCCTTCTTTCTCTCCCCCTCTTCCTCTCTCTTTCCCTCTCACACTGTTTTCTTCTCTCTGTCTCATCTTTTACTCTCCCTCCTCTTCTCTGACAGTTTTGTCCTCACTAAAGAAGAATTACGGTTCTCCCATAAACAAGACTGTTCTCGTAAATCCATCGTGTAAAAGGGGACGGGGAGAAAAGGTGCTTGGCTGAACGGCTAAAACAGTCCTCAGCAACATGAGACCAACACCTCATTATCCTACAGAACAAAAAATAGTGACTGTATCTGCGCTCGGCAAGGACATCCGTCCCCAGCTGACGAGGATGAGTGTGTGAGGATGAGTGTATATTTCCCAGGTGAATCCGTATTCCTGATACATTACAGATATACAGATTTACAGCTGCTTATACTGGATAAATATTCTCTGTCTCTGTCCAGTGTAGCAACTCATGCTAATAAAAACAAACGCAAACACCCGTCATCTCACCTGCTCTCAACGTGCCCAAGGTGAGCCCGAGACATCACTGTAAGTTCTTCCTGGGTCAAACACCTCAGTGACCTCCAAACCATTTGTTTTCCATCAAGTTGACCCCTGAAGTTGAGCCTCAGCTGCTGGTGAAGGCAAATCCCCAGCAGGTTGGTCCACACCGTCCAACACAATCAGGATCTGTGTGGAAGATAGCAGTTCTCTGGGTGGAGTCCAGAGGTGTCACGTTGAACAGGATCTGTGATGGGACACTTTTTAACAGCTATGTAATATTTATCCCAAGCTGTTGAAATGGTGAGGGGGGGAAATGTCTCCTCTCAGTTCCTGTGACTAAAGTTTGTATTTTCTGGGACTGGGGCAACCACTCCTTGGGACTGAGCGAATTTAAACCTTTTCAAGCTTTTGCCGGTGAAAGACCTGTAGAGTGACGTACTATTCAAGCACATTTCAGCAAAAATATTATTTAAAAAGACTGAACTTTATTGAACTCAACAGAACAGAAAAAGAAAGAAACTGGTTCAACCGACCAAACATCTTTCTTAAAAAAAAAAAAGACCATGATACAACCTGGATGAATTCAGAATTTCCGCAAACTCTCCATATTTCACCCACATGAATTATTTTCTAGAAAATGAGGTCAGGCCATCATAATAAATCTGTGAAGACAAATACAAGGATACATAAAAAATATCTAGATGCCATGAATAATTCTTTATTTTGATGTTTTACATTAGAGGTAGTTGAGAGATGCAGAGATATAAGATATGGATATATCATTCTACTCTGATATTACCATCTAGCAACACATAATTAAACATGCCTCTCTTGCTTTACCAAAGGTTGAATAATGATAGATTGTAACTGTTCCAAACCCATATGTAAATCTGAAAGAAACCCGTGTACAATCAGTCACTCAAGAACCAGATTTTTTTGGCTGAATTAGAAACAAATGTCTTAGAAAAGCAGTTACACGTCCTACAAGTATGTTTTAGAGTACCAGTGCGTTAAAACGCCACATTTAAGAGTCCTGATGTCATTCCTGTGAGGCAGAGGGATGTGATTGTGGCTGAAGTTGATTAGGGATATGTTCTGAACAGACGGGTCGAGCTGCTGCAGGGAGTCATCCCCGCCCTTCACTCTCTCCTGCCTACAACGCCCTCCTTTCCTTGCCTTCGGCAGCCGCTTCCAGAGTCTTGAATCCCGATCCAGCTATGCGGCCGGAAGGGCTCCAGCAGGGGGAGAAAACCGCCGGAAGCGAAATGGACGTTTTGACAGCGGCAGTTGGCGCTCACGTCTCATTGCGCTCGTTCGTAAATCGTGTGACGTCAACTCGAGAGCAGACGTGGATCCTGCCGCTGTCACGCTGCCATCCCGTTCACATCCAGCCATCCAAAGAGAGCTTTTGGAGGAGGGGGGGGGGGGGGGGGTAATCATACCCTATCCCGGGGATTGGCATCTTGACACTGGGACACGCTTCCGTCTGCTTGCCTTTCGCTGCACCCACATGGAACATATTAGCCCTAATCACAGCCCCCAGATGTTGGCTGTATCTATCGATATGTGCGGCTGATGGGCCTGACGAGATGCCCGGATACGGTTTGCCAGCAACTTTATGAGTGAGGTGTTTAAAGAGAGTTTATAGGGCCAATCGGTAATATTGGTGAGTGTGACAGAGCGCAGACATGCTAGGCTTCAGCTTTTAATAATAAAAGACATAAGTTTGTTTTAGAGAGCCGTACTGGAATTGCGGCAGTGCTGGAAAAATGCCAAACGCACTTTCAAATGCATCTCTGCCGGGTAGAAATTGTAGGGTGTACCCAGCTTTTGGCTAATCCTCCAAAGCTGCCTTGGAACTACACAGCAAGCTCCTGATTTCAGGACTTCTGTCTGAGGTGAAATTGTCAGAAATTCTCTACATCCACATTCAGTTGAGCCCTTCGCCGTGTGGCTTAGAGGCCCCAGTCGAGAGCAGCTGTGTCTGACTGGCCGGATTGCGCACGCTAAGGTAGGTGAAGCTTTCAAACACCGGTCTGTATACCGCGTCCTGTTAGCTGCTCCACGTTAGCGCTGGGATAGTGGTGCTGCTGTTTGAAACTGTTCCTACAGTAAGCCATTCAACAGCCGGACCGCATAACTTTGCTGTTCACCAAACCATGTGGTGCTAAGCGAATTACCCTGGACCAAAGGCTGTATCAGACACCGCCGGAGAGCCGGAGAACACCGTTACTAGAGAAAAACAGTGCCGTGCATCACGCCTGCCGGTGTGTCCACACTCGGCACTAATGGGCGCTGAATGTGTTTTGCTATCATGTGTCCTGCTCTGATTGGAGCCCTGCGGTGAGGTCACTGGCGGCAGTTCCTTTGAAAAAGTGAGTTTGGATGGAGGGAGAGCAGAGGAAACAAAAACTCACATGGAGCTGTCTGTCACGGGCCTCGGAGTGTAGGATACGGGGGGGGGGGGAGTCGGGAGAAGAAAAGAACGAGGAATTCATAACATAGCCATCATCTCCTCTGGTGATAATTGGCCGTGCTACATGAAGGAGATTTCAGTCCAAATAAACACAGGGTCCCTCGAGCTTTACCACAGGGAACTTTACCTCAAGAAATTAACTTCACAGAGCTTTCGCTCTCTCCCTCTCCCTCTCTCTCATATACACACACATGCACACACACTGCCACATGCTCCACTAGCACTACTTTTTACACATCAACCCTCACCCTCTTTCTCTCTTGTTGTGACCAGGTTTTCATCTTTTCTTTTGTCTCTCTCTACATCTGCTCCTGCCTTTCTTTCTTTTTTTTTTTTTTTTCCATCCCTTGCTCCCATTCTCTCATGGCCTGTCTTTGACACCCATTCTACTGTGCTCTCTACACCAACCACCCCACCACCTCCACCACCACCACCAGGGTGGCTTAAAGAAGGAGGGTTTGTGTGGTAATTGGCTCCATTTGGGAACCTTGAAGCTCCTGCGGTGACACTTTCGGCTTAATTCCCCCTCACCCTTCCTCCACAAACTTCTCCTTCCCTCTTTCTCTCTTTTCAAAGTCATCCCCCCGTCCTCAGACCCGGTCTGCTGATCCACTTGTCCCTCCCCTGGTACACGTATGGAACCTTAACCAAAACCGCATTGGGCAAATTAAGAACGGTTTAGTCTGTTCCTCTGGCTTGGATCACAAGACCGTAAACATAAAGTGCTTTGGTCATTTAAGAAGTGAGGGCCCCCCCTCGAGCCCTCCGTGTGATTATCTCTGCTCTTTTAAATCATAAATTAAACTAAACCTCAGCCCCTGCGGCCCTCTGGGCCCTTGAAATGTCAGAGGTGTGTCAGTGTGTAGGGACAAGATTGCAGTAAAAAGATACATGAGTTTAAGTTTCGCATGATATGGCGTCTTATTTACACAGGCATCAGGCACAGGTCAGTAAGGCCACATAGAGCCTCTGGTCAAACGTCCCATAAAGGGAAGTGATGGCTTTCTCTGGGGCTCTGACTGATTAAAAAAAAAAGCCCATATTTCCGCTACCTCCAGAGGGACAAATGTTGCAAATTATGGATGATGGAATATCATATGGTGTCTCAGAACATTCCACAAACTTCGTTTTCTTTTACTAAATAAAAGGATACTCTTGTTATAGACTGATCTGATACTAGTATTTTAATAAACGTATGTGACATAATTATCCATGGATGTTAGGAATCTTGCATTATATAATCTTGTATTATAATACAAAGTTATTTTGGCTGTTAGAGGGATTATGAGAATTGTGTGAAAACGGTGATTATGTAGTTCAGTGGGTCAGTATGATTGGCTGTAATCTGAGTGGAACATCTTGACATTTGCTTCTCCATGGATCATACAGGCACCTGGTTAGTGTGAAGCCAAATCGACGCAAACAGACCCGTCATCAAAGGCCTCAGACTTCAAAAGCACATCTTAGCAATCATGCTAACTCGCTAATAGCTAACTATTCCCAAAATGAGCTGCCATTTTGTATTACGCAGTGGCGGCCTTAAGTGAAGCCTATGCTAGGCTGGATCCTGAATGAGGCACAGCCAATTGACTTTTATTTGGAGGGTGTTGGTGGTGCTGAGAACCTCTGACGAGGTTAAAAAAGGAGCAAAACAGAGACTCCGATGGTTGAATAGCCGTGTAACCAGCATGGCGGTTTGGGTTGACATATACATAACAGACAAGGAGAAGGAGCACTAGACCAAAGAGGGATCGGGGGAATGACATTTATCTCATTCTTTAGTAGTTAGCATGTATGTGGTTAGCGCCTGTTCCTGTCTAGATTCACCTCATTCTTTAGTAGTTAGCATGTATGTGGTTAGCGTCTGCATGGAAAGCATACATGACTGACTCGCTTTTGAGAGATACACAGTGCTTGGTAAGGTGCTACAGTCTTGCAGGACTGCTCTGTTATGGCTGCAGCAATGGGGAAGCCAGAGGAAGAGCGAGATATGAAACACGGTCGATACGTCACTCCCTTCCTCCAGCTGCCTGCCTTAAACAGCTCGTAAATACGACCCATTTCCACATAGATTACTGGAGGTATGCAGTGGCAGCCATGATGGGGTGGAGCCACAGGAGGCTTCAGACTTGATATACGTGACAGCCTCAGCAAGGTCGCCGGTTCTCATCCACCTGTTCATCCATCTTCCTGCCCCTCCACCTATCCATCCATCTAACTATCGCTTTGTCTGCACATTAATTTCTCGAGCTCCAAGCTGGTACCTGCAGCTCGTGTTGGTGAATTGGGTCCTTGGCTTGATTTATACCAGACAGGATGCAGGGAAATCACGTCTCTGAGCTTTAATGCTTTTGCTCTGTGGTCTGTATGTTCTTCTCTTGTGTTTCACACTCCCTGTCGTCCTCTGCATCTCCTTTGACTCAGAATTTTTTCACACTGTTTGTGCGTTTTGTGAATAATACGTTTCTATCCCTCTCTCGCTTTCCCTTCTCACAGAAAGGCCAGAAACACTGAAATCTACTGAGGTCAAAGCCAGTGTCATGAGTGTCTTTTTAATGGCTGTGAATGAGCTGAGTAAGAGCACGCTGTTGGTGTTAACTTACACTAACCCAGGATGCAGATGTTGTTTCGTAACTGTATGGAGCAGGAAATGACATAGATGTGGTCCCAGATGGTGTTGTGATCCCACACTGAGTGTTTTACGAGTGTCCTACTTAAGTTTATTAGCCAGTCTCACACCTCACATGTTTAATGTGTTCTCCTCTTGCCTGCCTTCAAGGCCAAAAAGCACTTTTAAACATTTAGCAAATATTTTACTAATATGAATTTGTTTCCAGGTGCCATATGCAAAGAAAAATCTGGGATGCTCCATAGCGGCTAACACTTGACAAAACATTAGCACAAATCTGGATTAAACGAGTTTGGGAATCACAAATGTCAATCTGTGTTGGTGACTGTAAAAAAAAATTAAATCAGCATGTACACCCTCACTATTACAGAGTCTACATTCAAGAACCTCTGCATTGGCATTTCCACTTTATGAGCAGTGAGCATGTATGTAATGTAAATATGCTGGATCTGTGTGTAGGCCTGAGTTTATAAATGCTAAACATCTATATGGGAAGTCTGCCTTTGTGTTTAGCATGTGGACTTACTTATGTGTACTTCTGTGCATGTGCCTCTGTGAGTGTCTTCTGGCATTTACACGTGTGAATCTGTGTCTTCAGGATGTGAATGTCTTTACTGCACATGTTCGGTTCATAACGGGGCCACTGACTCTCTCCAGCTCACCTCACACTTTTCTGGTGACATCTGCATCGCTCCACAAATTGGCAGGCGAATTTTAATATACCGCACTGAGAGGACCAGTGTAAATCACCTGCTTGGTGGACTAATGCGCCCAGTGTTGGTGGGCTAACGCGCCCAGTGTTGGTGGGCTAACGCGCCCAGTGTTGGTGGGCTAACACGGTCAGCATTGGCACACTCCTCCAAAGTCCGATAAAACGGGAGTGGGCATCGCGAGGCATGGGCCCCTGTTCAGGCATGAGCCATGCGAAGGGAGGAACGGCACGCCAGAAAGGTCAAAGTTCCTCGGAGACGTCACAGAGGCCACGGAGGGAAGCGAATGAATCGAAAAGACAACTCGTACCTATAACGGGAACCTAGAACAAATACATACAAATCACAAGCTCAAAGGGACTGACCACCACCGCTATGCAGGACAGAGCATGCTGATACGACTTGAAGCAGCTGGCCTGCCGAACAGGCAGGTAAATAATACACCTGTGTATTTATAGCTGAGTGAGTTAGCATGTGCAAACATTGTAAATGATCTCTGATATGGAGGTGGAGAGTAATGGAGATCGAAGATCAGCTATTTTTAATTCATAATACTTCGATACATTTACAAGAGTTTAGCTGATCTCAGGCTT
>JAOYMR010000020.1:4427947-4446260 GCA_025802075.1 Tenebrosternarchus preto
TATATTATGTATGCATATATATATGCATACTTTAGCTTCATTCCCACTTCACTTTGTCTGTCTCTCATATGTTTTCTGAAGTTTCCAAAATGTATTTATTTATACTTTCCTCATACAGGGCCACTGAGGTCAGGACTATTTGGCATGTTGGTCCTCTGAATACTACAGGGGTTGTGTTTGCATCTATGTGTTTGTGTGTGTGTGTGTGTGTGTGTGTGTGTGTACATGCATGTGTGTGCTTCCTTCAACCATGTGCTAGTGATTTGACTATGTGTTCACCAGTCTAAGAAGATCATATGTTTTGGCTGCCTGGTTCCCAGCACTGCTCATGTCAAACACAGATCCGAAAAATAATTGGCTGTGATATAAATCTGCACTGATGAAAAAGAGCAATGCTGGCCTCTGGTTGGCTGATCACCATTCTGAGGTTTCACCCTGAGCTGTCTGCCTCACTCTGCACTGGCCTGGAGGAGGTTATCCAGCGAACAGTCCCTCAGGGACCCAAGCTCGGCCCATTCCTGTTTCCTAATTGGATCGGGACTGTGTGAGAAATCTCATTTCGACACAGATTCTTGGGTGTGAAGCTTATCCGGGAGGTGTAACAGTGTCTTGCCGAGAGAGGTGTGGACCGTCTGCTCTGGGAACTTCCACAGCAGGTGCAGAATTCTGCATTGTCCTCGGAAGTCTGCTTTTGTGGTGGCTGGATCATTCTGGTTTAAGTTCACTTGGTTTGGATCAGTTACCAATAAAATGAGGTGAGGAGACAAGGTGCTAACAGCACTAACAGGGACACAGAAACACACACACATATACACACACACACAGATTATACAGGTTCTACATAGCTTTTTGGCTTCCCTTAACCTTGTACACATCTGTCTCTTACCACTAGGATTGATTGCACAGTAAGAACGATTGACCTCTCTCGGAAAACAGTGCCACCACGGGTACAATGAATCATCTACATTAGGTTTTACATGACCGGAACTAAAACCACTATTTTTATATGGACTTTACAGCTTCTGTAACTGCAGCTCCAGCCTGGCTGTCTACTGGAGGGTCAAGGTCCGAACGCAGATTGTCTGGTGCTCCACTTGCAGTGTGACTCGGCCCTTTGAAACCGGCACGGTTTATTCGCTACTTCTGAGTGTGCTATTGCTTTCTGATTGGTCTCGCTCTCCGTGTTGCTAAAGAACGGATGCTTGCAGAGCAAGAGCCAGACTCCCAGCCTTGGATGTTTTTGTCTGTGATGGTGCAACATCTTCCCCACAATGCACTGCTTTTACACCATCAGGCAGCCAAAGCAGACGCGCCAAGAAAATGACAGACCTCCCCCATGTACCTTTGTTGCCAATGAAAACACATTTGGTCCAGTAGAGACTCATTCAGTTCCAGAAACATTAATCTAGCGGCAAGCGCGCTGAAGGTCTTGAATAGCCCATATACGCTCTGCCCTACTACTGCAATCATATGCAAAGAAAGCAGAAAAATCTGATCAAAAACAGGAGAAAGGTAATAGGACAGAACATGGCTATTATTTCAGTGGCAGAAAGCAGCGTGTTTTGTAATACTGTAAACTGGAATCCGGGTTTTTCTCTTGGGTCAGTTACTCGGGCCTGAAGGTGGGCCACCATCTGAGTATTCAGAGAAGGTCCATTAGATGGCAGTGTGTGGCAGCTATATTTAGCAACCATAAACTATTGAACAAACTGGGCCAGGACCAGTTGAGACCTGGGAGAACACTGGTCCTACACAACATCAGCAAGATGTATAGATACAACATACCACCTAAATTTATTCTTAAGGGTTCAAGTGAGGTCAATTGGAAACAAAATAAGACCATTTATAACCGGTGAACTGAATTGTGCACATAAATAAGTTTGAATGGATTTACGTGTTTTTAAATCTTAAATTACAATAAGGAAAAGGAATATAAAACAAAGGTATATTAAGGCATAGATTATCTATCCGATGCAAAGTTGTAAATTGTAAATATAAGAATGTGCTTGTGTATCAAATAGCGGTTCTTAAAGCGGAAAAACTGAATAAGGGCAGATTTTGTTCTCGTTTAGGTTTTCATTTATGACACTTCTAAAGGAAGGAAACCAAATTCTCCATACTTGCCTCCTTAGCTTTTCTTTACAGTTCCTCAGTTCATGCAGGCCCCAGTGGTCATGCTCTTTCAGTTCTCGTTCAATCTTCTTCAAACACGGTCGCGCAACTGATGCATGTGTTAAATGACTCCATGAAGCTTAGCCCACTGATGTCATATCCTGTGATAATGAATTTGCTTTGGACTGAACCTGGTCCAGGTTTGACATAGATGAACTGAGAGTTCACATCTCTGGCACGCAGGTGAGACAAATGGTTAAAGGTGAACATCAAAGTCATAGTATTAGGAGAATATCGCACAAGATCTACATGTCTTCAGGTCACGTATGCTGAGTTCATTGGTCAGAGTCTAAAACAGTCAGAGATTCTTCACGGGATTCTTCATGGCATTTCTTTTTCTTTAAACTGGTTTTCTTTTTAAACTTTTCTTAAAAATACGGTTCTTTAAAAAATCAAGCTGGGTATCCAAATGTAAAAGGACATGCATCACCGTTTCTTTGATATTTGATTAGATTTGAAGAATTGAATGTAGTAAAAATGTGGTTCCTGTTTCAGATGTGAACCACATCCTTACTGTAAATCTGGGATAATTTAATCATGTCAAATTATGGCACTGTGGTCTCAGCAAAAAAAAAAAAAAAAAAGAGAAAGAGGCTTAAATCAGGCCATTTATTCCCAATACCAGTATGGTTATTTTCATCCTTACTAAGTGAGTGAAAATTTCAGCCAAACTCTATGTTTAGTTAATGTATGAGGTAAAGGAAGCTGTTCTACTATACTACTGTTCCTGTACTGGAAGAACATATTTACATAACCATCCTGTTCAAATTCACACTGGTGACTCACTGTTACCAGCATTAGAAAAATAAATAAATGTATAAAACTAATTACAATTCCCAAAATAAAAGTGTAGACATGGAATAATATACGTGCTTAGCTGCTGAGATGCTTATCGATTAGGAATGCTGCAGGTCATTCTTGAATAAATGCTCAAGAACATAAACACAGCTAGTTATTTTAAACTTCTGTCCCTCTTCTATGACCTCACACTTACTGCTGACTCTTAACCCAGGGGATGTCCCTGGTTTATGACCTCACAGTCATGCCAAGATTTTAATCTCACGCATATCACTGCAGTTCATGACCTAAGCTTTGTCTCTGGTTTATGACCTCGCGACTCTGCCGGGTTACTAGGCTCATGCCTGATGCACACGACCTGTGTTCGTCCCTGGTTTATGACCTCACTGCATCCCTTTTTTCGGTCACAGCGTGTATGACGCTACATGCCTTGCATGTATGGTTTCTGCAAAAAAAAATGAATGTAAATAACTTAGAACTATACTCTTACCCAGCAGTCTCAGTGGACAGAAAGGCTTGTATGGGCTCTAACAAGGTACCCCTAGCCATCCTTCAATTGCCATCATCTTCTGTAGTGTTTCTTGTTGGTTAAAGGTTTGAAGGCCTTTCGACTTTGACACAATGCATGTTCTCACCACTAAGAGGGAAAACGGATCAAACATGGAACCTCAGATGTTTTTGTGCTCATGTAACCTACACCTAAATTACACAGGATTGCTTCCAGAACATTCCTCTTATGCTACCCCTGTGAGGAGTCTGTGTGTAAGCTGTGTGGCTTTGGTGTAGTAAACATGGGAGTGTGTGTGTGTGTGTGTGTGTGTGTGTGTGTGTGTGTGTGTGTGTATGAAAGAAACTCATACCCAACCTGCACAGTAGACAGTTTCGAGAAATGTGAGAATGCTGTAAATTGTGTGTGTGTGTGTGTGTGTGTGTGTGTGTGTGTGTGAGTGCATGTGAATAAATCATACCTTAACTGTAGCATGGATCACTTCCAGAGCGAGGGATGTAATGAAACACAGATCACCTCGTCGGTGGGTAAACGACGTAATAAGCTGGGACAAACGCAAGCAGCCTCACACCCATAATAGAAGCTGACGACAAGTGACAGGTGGCCATTAGCCTGGGATCGGGCAAACGAGTGCTTGGATCCTGAGTGAGATCGAACGTCGGAGCAACAGGGCCCCACCGGTCCTTCATGGAAGCCATTATGTGCCCCGGCTGCCCCTGACAGGGAGAGAAGGTCGCAGGTCAACTCGACCATTTAGTGGCCCTTATTACAGGGCATCACTTCGCATTTCCAGCGCTCCCCACCCCAGGAAGAGCGAGAAGAAAGAAGAAATGAAGGAATAGAAGGATACACACACAGCTTTCAGGCAGGAGCAACTACCACACACACACACACACACACACACACACACACACACACAGACTTATGGACACACACACCCCTGCCTCATCACCCTGCAGGTGAAAAAAAAGTAAAAGTGAAGCAAGGGAGCAGATTAAGGTGCACAGTCTGTCAGCCTGAGTCTGTTACACGGCTCCTAACGTACCTGCATAGCCATGCCTCCACTGGCTACCCCATATATGGACACAAAAGAATGCAGTACTACAGAGAAATACCAGTTAGAAGAAAAACATTTTGAGCTTTTTCACAGGATAACAACACACTTACATGCCATTATCTCTTAAGAGCTAATATTAACATTTGTGCAACTGTTTGAACACAATCCCAGAGAAAATTACCACAGTATAACACTAAATCACTCAATTGTCCCATGACTGTATTTACACACACTCAGTGGATGCTGTTCTTACCTGTCATATCCTAATGGATATAATTACAGGGGAGAGCAAATTGCAATTCAGAACTCAGGAAAGCTTAATCCAGATCACCAATCCATATGACAGACTTGCGCAACTATTGGGTCTGAACATAAAATCCTGATCTAGAGTCAGTTTTTACTCCCCAGATCCACAAGAAAGAGCTTACAGAGGTTGATTTTAAAGCAAACTCCGATAACATGCTCTATGCGTATGGCTTCGTTGTCTGGATCTTCCACTGTCAGACTCTTTGTTATTCTCTGCCTGGTCTCTGCTTGCTGGAAGCAGCGAAGAGCATACATCTCTCAGAAATACCGATTCCAATCTCACTGATCATCATACGCTCCCTGACTTCTCTACAAGCTTAAAAATCTCATATTTACTGAGCTGAGATCAGTCCCAGAAAGGCCAGTGAAGATTATGAGTGATAAAGATGATTTTGGTGAAAAGAGCCTTACCAAACGTAATGGATTGTGGTGTGTATGCGGGTGTACTTGTAGGCATATGATGGTGCAGCTGGGACAGGGTTAAATACAGCATGGTGGACCAGTGGCGTTCCTGATGCCAGCTGTGGCCCCTCGGGGACTCCAACTTCACTCGATAACGCTGCACAAACACGGGGTCTGGAGTTGTGTCAGGCGCTGTTTGCTTAGGAACATGAGAGCAGCCCTGGATGTTCATCAGCTGGGGGTGGGGGTGGGGTAATGGAATCACAGAATGGTACCGGAAACGCCAATGGAGGGGCCCAAGGGTCTGGCCACGGGGATCCCGGCTGATCCGAGGGGTTGATTCGGATAGAGTGGCCTGCGGATACGGCTGAGTGACAGGCAGACTTGAAAAAACACTTTTGCAGTGGAGTGTTTACAGGGTTAGTGATGGAGTAACATTTATATAGCTTTCTTTCTTTAGTCTGCCCTGATGTTTCTATAAAACAGACATTTTTTGCATCTTTTTGCCACTCTCCGTTTATGGGTTAGATAAATAGATTAATTTTGTGTGTGTGTGTGTGTGTGTGTGAGTGTGTTTCTGTCTTTCTCTCTCTGCTCTCCCATTCAGTATTGTTAAAGTGGTAGTGGTGGTGGTGGTGGTGGTGGTGGTGGGGGGGGGGGTTATTGGGTCTCTGCTTGGAGTGTCACAGTCAATAAAAGTTCATTATGGTTGACAGAGTGATTGGGGGAGTAGGGGTCACACACACACACACACACACACACACACACACATTTTCAAAAAAAGTTCCCGCTGTTTTGCTTGTCCTTTAAGATACTTTTATGCTCTTTTCAGAAAGGGGTTAGAGCAACCAGTTCACCTGATGCTGCCCTTTTCCCACTGATGCTTGGGATGAGGTCCACGTTCAAGGAACCGCTTTGCAAAATGCTTGTGTGTGTGTGTGTGTGTGTGCTTACATGTTTGGGTAAAACCAGTTGAGGTTATGCCAGCTCCTACATTCATGAAACATGCTGAATTAAACCAGCCTACCCAGGGTTCACAGTAGTTGGCCTGGTCCTAATTTTGACCCTCCGCGAGGTAATGCTGGGGTCTGTCGGGAGCTTGTATTTATACAAGAGTCAATGCGGGGGCGGCCTTGACCAGGAGGAAAACGAGCTGTGATTGAATTAAAATCACGTTCTGGCATGTGGAGTTGTGCCTAAACCCTGTGTTAAACCCCTCCCCTCCAACCAACATACAGTACTGCGCTGTCAGTTATCCACAGCTATAACATGCTCCTGACTTGTCTACAGCCTCACTGTAACCCACAGTGTAGCCCACAATGTTGTCAAGCAACTACAGCCAGAAACTAAGGAATACTGAGAGAAATACCCTAGAGGGTGGGGCATAAACTATACTTGTGACCTCAGAATGGCCCTTCACATTATCACTCCTTGTCTTCTGCCATCAGAAGCACACAGAGCACACGTTACAAATGACAGGAAGCAATTCATTATCCTTTGCGTATGTACATACGAACCCTGTAGCATGTTTGTTGAATATGGTGAATGAGAGACCCAAACTCAGTGGCTTATTTCTTGAGATGGATGAGAAGTTATCTTCTTCAGAACTTGCTATCTGCAGCAGGTTGTTAAATGGAGCAGATCTAGGTGGAGATCTGGAGCAAATGTGGTGTTCTGGCACTCTCCACCACCCAACGTTGGGGGGGGGTACAGGTGTCTTATGCTTCAGTGACATCATCCACTGCCGAGTTCACATCGCAGGACCCATGATGACGCTATAACTCCAGTCCTGGAGAGCGACAGCCTTATGTAGTGCTGTCTGTTCTTCTGATCCCCTATAATGCCTCAATCGACAAGGAGTCATGTGTAGAAAAGCAGAGAAATGGCACTGAATGTGAAAGCCCCTAATTAGATGATTAGACCAGTGAATAATGACTCTTGAAATATGGCATTACCTGCAGTGCTATAGTGTGAACACTCTGGGCCCCTTGACGAAGCCAAAGCCTCGGTAATATTAGTCCTCCTGGTGCAGCTGGGACACTAGCACAGTGACCCTCTCAGCGCAATTAGAACGTCAACACGTCAAGACCTCCCCCCGCAGCGCAGGCAGAACTCCAACTGGGCCTCCTGATGCAGCCTGAGATCAATGCACCCAGACAGGGCCTCTCCAGGCAGGATGAGGAACGGCAGCCAAACCCGGCCAATTAGCGATGGGCGTGAATGCGAGAGGGTTCGTTCCGGCGACTGGGCTCCAAGAGACCCCCCCAACCCCCCCACACTCCGCCCCACCTCCACGGGCCCCTGCTGTCAGACCACCGCCCCGCTGTAATGCCTGGGCCTGGTGGTTGAAGCACGGACGAAGTTCCCAGCACCTCCGACAGCGCAGCCATATTTCATCACAACCCTGGAATCCCTGGAGATGCTTTTAAAAGCTGTATATTGCTCCGTGGCCCTCATCGCGCCTCGAAACGCTCCCTCCCTCGCTCAGGTCCTACCAAATCCTCGCTCCCTCTACGTGGTGGGTAATGTATAATTGGTTTGGATTTTTTTTTTTATCGCCTAGAGATGGCCTGAGCTTGGCGCTAATAGGGCCCCTAAAGACGCTACGAAATGTTCAAAAACAAATGTGCAAGGCCCCAAAAGGAACAGCGAAATTAGCCCCACACTGCTAGATAAAAGACTTCTCACCGAACAATCGAGAGCTCTGATAGATGAGGTTGAGTTCAAACGTGGCTGGTTAGGGACCCTAATGAGAAAGAAAGGGCCCTATCCCTAAGGACCCATACCAGGTCCCTAACAAGGGCCTGCAGGAGCAGATGAAAGGGCATATGCTCTGGAATGCAGTGCCTCTCCGGCTCCCTTTTTCACCCAGCCATGCTCCAGTGCTCCTGGCTTCAATGTTAATTGACTCCAATTTCAGGTGGCCAGGATAATAAAGTATCAATTTAGGGGACTAATTGAGATTTATCTTTGCAAACTTATGCTTTTTCTTTTCGTCCCGAACCCAGAGTTCCGCTGGAGGTTGGGGGGGTTACAACGTTTGTGTTCCCCTGGTTTCCAGGCTGCAGATCGTGACAGGAAGGCCCCCCCCCAACCGCAACTTCAGACGGAAGGAACCAGTCCCAGAAGGCTACGCTCCAAGAGGGCTTTCTCCAAGGGGACGCTTTACTGGGGTCGCGCTCACCGAAGCATGGAATTCTGCTGTTGATTTTAGCAGGGGTTGCACTTGGCGTGGTCAATGGCACTGTTCACAGCGCTCGCCACCAGCCCCCTCTCCAGAGGACTGTGAATGCCTCGTAAAGAAATAAAAAAAACGCACACTTTAATGACCGCGGGCTGGACTGGCCACATCCTCCGGTATACGCAGTCACACAATACTATTTACTGTAAGACGAGGTCACTTATACAATTTATTAGAACCCACACAGGAGCGAAGCACTTTTTTGGCCACTTCCACTGCATTGAATGGCAGAATCAAATGCAGCTAGAGACTGAAAGAAAAAAGTGTTTTGACATGTTGCTTTTCAATAGTTACCATTCAAATAACATCTGGAATAACAAGTTCATGGAAGATACACCTGGTTCATTTTTTTAAAAAGTGAGGCATTGATTACTTATGGTGCATATTGTTTGTTTACAAAAACTAAACCAAACCAACCAAAACAAAAGGCACAACCAAAGTGCTCTTTGCTTTTTCCATCCTGGTTTCTCAAAGGTTCCACCCTGTACCAAATTTGTCAAAAAGGAATTGATGTGATAGCCTGTTGGTAATAAAGGGGAGAGGTGGAGAAAGGTGATGTTCCATCTTCCAATGTTTACCTACAAGGCCTCTTTTAATGAAGAACTGAGGAAAAGCTCAGCTGCTCTATTCTTGCCTTTACCTCTTTTAGGGAAATACCAGCATTAAAACAAATCTAATTTTTAATTACAATAAATTGGAGTTTTTATAGATATGTAATGGGATTTCAGTGTTCACAAAAAAAAAAGGCAACCGAGAAAGACATACTGAAGGAGATACACATCATCATGCAGATATATACACAGATGTCCACCCCCCAAAATTTTCCCCCATAACTGCTTGCTTTACAATGCTGTTCCAAAGCTTTTGCCGTGAAACACTCAGCAGTCAGGGCGTCCGTGATAGATTTATGACTCTCCTTCTCTAAAGTCGGCAAGAAAGGCGTGTCTCTCTTCAACCCAGCACACAGCGCAGCTGCGAGGGAGCAGCCAAGCCGCGACTGGCACGCCTGCTCGTGCCGGTTTAAGCATGTCTAAGACAATATTAGTTACGTTGAATTCTCAACGGGTGCCAAACGCTGCCTGGATCTAACCAGCCAACTTCTTAAGATCTTCGAGTTTTAAGATCGGGGGGGGGGGGCATCACACTGATCTATTGTCATAAAGGGAACCGAATTACTGCTCCAGTGTGATCGGCTCCAAAGTGATACAACATTTTAGCATTGCCTTTTAACTTAAACGTAACAGAATTGAATGCTTAATGGAGTTGCATTAACCACATTAAAAAGATTAGGATTTCGACTTAGAGCCTGTTTATACCTTGTATTAACATGCGTTATTGGTAAATGGATCACGTTTGGATTTCACTTAACAGCATGAAAGCTCGGTGTAAACACACAAACGTCACATTGCGGTCGGATCACTCAAACCACACTCGGAGGTGCGGATCACTCGAAAGTGGTCAGAAACGGATCTTCTCTTACCACACACGTAATAGAAGTGTAAACGGAATGCGTTTTCGATATCCGCATACAGTTACCTAAACGGAAATACTTTCCCCAAATGCTGACAGCACTCGCAGTTTCTCACAAATTAAACTAAATGTCTGGTTTCATATGCGATGGAACAAATTACAACAACTGCCAGTCAAAGCCTTCTCCGCGACGTTGCCTTTGTTTGCAAGAATGTAGACGGTTTCTACCCATATTTGATAGCGTATAATACACTGGTAACAGCCCGTGAGAAATCATGTTTTTCAACAGGCTTCAAGAAGTAAACGGAAACGATGCGTGGGTTGGCTGGCATTTTATCCGACAAAGTAACGTTTACTGATGTCACACTGTGGACGCGTTTTAGTGAAAAGTATATACAGAATCTGGCCAAAGTAAATCCAGATTACAATCCAGGTATGAAACATGCAAAGTCTGAACGGGCTATAAAAAGCACGCACTTTGGAACGATTATGGCGATGTTCATATAAGGGAATTAAGTGTGAAAGGTTTTAAATGATCTGCCACTGTAAATGTAAATGTAAATCTGCCACTGTCTTACTAACATCTCGGAACACGGCTTTACCGTGAACGAAAACCAGAGCGGCCGCTAGTCTATTCTGCCTCTTTTAACGAGTTAAATTATCGCAGCAGTCTGAGAGCGGCTCTGATCAAAACCCGATCTGGCATCCATTAACTCCCGAGTCTTACGGAAGGGATTCCCAGTGGAACGCCACCGTTCTAAGGGATCGTGCTGGCCATTCCCACCGAAACCTAAAGCAGAAAGCGAAAAGGGAAAACCCGAAGTTAGAGTGACGTGTTATCGTTTTTTTTTACTTTCTTTCTTATCGGTCAATTAAAGTGGAAAGCAGCACCGCCGAAACATAACGAGATCCTAATCAAAGTCCGACAAAAGAGGTCAACAGTGTTTGGTGGAAGTGTTTTTTTTGCCTTGAATACTGGTGGAAACACAGAGAGAAAGAGACAGAACTGCCTTTACAAGCTCACAAAGCCAGAACACGGGGACACCCTCTCCTATTGGACTGAGGTGAACTTCTACCAAAGAACTTGTTAATTCCATGGGCTGAATAGATGTGAATGCGTCCCAAAAAAACGCTACTTCTTTTTACAGCGTGTGAACAAATGTGACTTTTATCATCCCCATCACACTTGCAGAGAAGAAAAAGCAGACACAAACTGAGATTTAGATATTTTAGTGAGGGAAAGCAGACTATTTGTGTTTGCCATGGTTGCCATGCTGTGGGTCTTTGTGTGTGTGTGTGTGTGTGTGTGTGTGTGTGTCGGATGTAGACGTTGGCCTTGTTGTGAGTTGTTAATTGGGCACTTATCTACCTCTGGTGGTGGGAAAAAAGGAAGAGCAAGAGTGAGAGCTCAATGCTACATCGATTCCTCATTTCAAATAGAGGGATACTAAATGTGGGCCAAATTAGAGCGAATAAATGAAAGATCCTGTCTGCTTCTTACTGATCTGCTCACAGCAGGCTTTGGAAACACCCCCCCACTCCACCCCCCACTGATTGGTTGACAGCATTTTGCGAGATAAGAAAACATGAGCTCATACCTTGCACAGCATCAACAAAACATAATAATTTTTTCACGGCTGTTTCGCTTGGCGCTGGCAGCTCGCACACGACGTTCGGTGCTTAATTCGGAAAGGCAGCAAAACGCTCAATCACTCCGGTTGGAGTGGAAAGGTGTTGGACCCTAGCCGCCCGGGCCTCTCCAGGTGCGGAACCAGGATCCACATCACTTCCACTTAAACCGCGACAATGAGCAAGAACCGTTCAGAAACTGTACAGGGGGAAACATTTCATATCTGCCTCTGTGAGGAAATACATCCTTTTACTATTTCTTGATGCTTTAACGGAAAATCGGACTTTATTGCTCTTCTTTCCGATGGCAAAGAGGTTGCGGTTGAGAAAAGGTCGTTCTCTTATTTGTCAGGGATTTTAGGGGAAGGCAGACGCTGTGACAGGAATGGGGCGAGTCGCCCGGCTGAGAAGCATAAGTGGCCATGGGCCTGTACCTCTTTTTTTGCGGAAACGGTGTGTGTTACGCCCTCCTGCTTGTCTTGGACACACACGTGCACACGCACGCCAGGCAGCTCGGGTGCGGCCTGCCAGAACCACCCCCACACCCTCGCCCGTGACCTCAGTCTCTTGGCAAGCAGCCACCACACTGTCCCCTGAACTCTTTACAGGACTCTGCTCCCTGCTAAATCCGTGTGGGTGCGAGCATCGGGCATTTTTTTTGGGCTCTTCTGGGGTGCGTGTGGCCTGGTTCGGGTCCAGATCCATGCAAGCTGAGGCCGGCGCCCAGATGCCTGTACAAACACCCGGCTTCTGCCATGCTTCGGCCCACCCGATCTCACCCCGTCTGGGCAGCCCCTTCGAGGGTTCTGGCCTTACTGTGGAGGGGCACTCAGACACCATTAACCCGCTCCGTTAGAGGCTGTCTAGCATCGCACTGCGCCAAGGGAGCTGGCAGATCCTTTATTCTTTCCATAAAGATCCAGAGAGAGGGAGCAGACGAGAAGATGCCAAGATCCTCTACAACAGATAGTCAGCTTCACATACAGGGAAAGAGAAAGACAGAGACAATGTAAAAATCTGAGAAAATGAGGTAATTGTACTGTCATTTTTAGCTGTTATTTTGTATATAGCTATACATTTCTTCGTTCTTCAGTCTTTTCTACTCATTTTGAATTTCATCTAGATATTCCCCACTGATCTTTTGTCTTCATCTCTCTCTCTAACCTGATTGGACTTTCATTCCTATCCTCATCTCTGTTTTCAGAGCTCTCTGTCTTTCCTTCATGCCTTTATCCCTCACTGTCTGATTCGTTCTCTCTTTCCTCCTGGCACAAGCTCACGTTAGTGGAGTCGAGCCTCTCACTTCCCTCATATAAATGATTAAGCATGGCATTAGCGATAACTGATACGCCTGCGGCGGCCAAGCTCAACAACAGAACGCGTGCGGAGTGGGGAAGAGCGTCCGTGAGCATCGTTTACACTGCTGAGGGTTTTTCTCTTTTCCCCTTGAAAGACTGAAGTGTACAAGAAACAAATGCAAGATGATGTCACCTTGTTAACTGCAATAGCATTACAAATGAATTACTACAGGTTAACAACAGGCAAATATAAAAACAAAAAGCACAACCTGGGTATTATTGACTCATATAATGAGCAGATGTCCATGAGAAAGAGTGACTGGAAATGCTTCTACCTGAGAATGTTAGATTTCTAACAAAATACAAACTCGTATCTGTGGTCAAAACGCCAGAGAAGTGGGTGCTGTCGTACCAGGGAGCACAGGTGCAACTGCCGGTCGCTTTGCTAATGATTAACCCTGAACCAATAGATGAGCTTTACTCAAAGCATGCATGAATGTTGATTGGTTTGGTCAGTTTAAACACCTGCGTTTACTCTGCAGACCACCACTGTCCATCGGACACCCAGGTAACGCCCAGGTAACGCCCAGGTAACGCCCAGGTAACGCAAGGGGACGAAAGATTAATCAAACATCCCCAGTCATCTACTCCTGCTTTTATTCATGACCTTAGATGAACTTTTCAAGGCCCAAATTTAACCATGAAGGTGCAGAGGACAGGACTGCAAAGTTCAACAGGATCACAAACTCCTGATAAATCAGGCCAGTAAATAGTGTTAACTGATTAAGATTGAATTCAGTGCTGGTGTTTTAGATATAACATTCTGAGATAGCAGTTCTTCAGAGAGATCAGATCATTGTGGCAAAACAGTCCTGACACAGTTAAGCTCAGTTAACAGAACACACAGCACAGCCGTCGGTGGGTTCGAGTGAAACACTTCTAATCTGCACTGTTTGCTTTCGCATCTTCCTCTCCCAAATGATGGATAAGTGCAGCAGAGTGTTTTGAGCCGCTCTCTCGTTTAACCTGAGAAGCAGCATTCTGGGAAGCATTCGGCTCTCATTAAACTTTATGCCTTCGTCGACTTTGACGAGTTAGTAGCGAATGTTTATCCCTAAAGGAGGTCACCCAGCAGCGGGCTTCTTGCCCTCTGATTGGACGCCTGGCCTTTGGCACTGCCGCTAGTATCCCGATTGATGATGATTTAAAAATATAACTGTTGATAGTAATTATCAGTGGCAAGCACTACATTCTTTATGTTTGATTGATGGGCAGTGACACCAATGACCTTAGAGAGCAGAGCTGGGATCGGCCAGGCACTGGGTGTCAATCTGCCTATGGTCTCAAAACTCTCCAATTGCATGGCTAATTAAATGGAAACTGTGTACATACTCCTAGCATGTGAAGGTTTTGTTTTGACCTGCCCGTGTGCCATATTTGTGGTTTGTTCCTCACGACAGACTGTAATTATTTATTGTTGCCGGCTGGTTTACCATGTGATTAAAGGTTGTCGGCAGTTTACTGTTTCTTTGCCTGAGGGATGTATGCATTCCATATAGTTGAAGAATTGAGGAAAGTTCTGGAAAAAGTGAGAGCATCATTTTATAGTCAGAATAACAAATCTGTTATTGTAGCATTGCATGTGTGTGTAAGGGTGCTTGCCCCTTATGTGTGTGCGTGGGTGTGTGCACGTATGCATGCATGCATGCACGTGTGCACAGACGTGTCTGAAATCTGAAAATGGCAAGAGATGGGACTGAGAAATGTGCAGATGCAGTCATTTATTTCCAATATGTTTTCAACAATGAAAACGAGTTAAGTAGGGGGGTAGGGGGGTAAGGGCTGACTCTCAGTGTTGCCCAGCACGGGGGCAGGAAGAAAAGAAGCCAGTGGACTTCAGCGATTGCCACATTTGGAAAAGGATGAACCCAATTCCACTCCAGATTCACATCCTACAATGTGAACTTGGAAATAGGATTTAGCGTGTATGGGTGTGCTGTATTGTAATGGCCCAGTATCTGCCCGTTGCAGAGTCCTCAGCTATTGGCTGTAGGTCTGAGTGCCTCTCGTTTCGACTGGCTTTCTGGGTTTTTCTATCTGAGAGCGATTTGCAAGACACATGTACTCCCAGAGCCATACAACATGCAGTGCTGATTCTGGTTCTGCCGTGAAACTGCATTTAAAGCGAGTGACTTATTTGCAGACATATCGAGTAGAGCAGCACACGCAGGCTTGCGGACGAGGAAAGCTGTCCTTCCACCCGAGGTCAGCACCCCTTCCGCAGTAAAACAAAACCAAACAAACCCTCTAATTGCGCAACTAGCAACACAAACTTTCAGAAAATATCAGGATACTGAAAACAAGACGTCATGTGCATCTTGCTTTAGGTTCAGTATCGCAGCACTTGAGAACCTGTCACACAGTCTTTAAGGCGATCCTGGTACAGGAAGCGTTGGCATTTTGAGGACAGTTTTAAAAGCCGTGCAGATATTTTTAGGGCTTTCTTCTCTGGGTTGAACTGCCGACTGCAACCTGAGCACAGACCGGGCTGTGGAGAGATGAGAAGCTGTAAGCGTAGATCTCCAATCAATAGCAACCGCTCATCATTCATCAGTGCAATGTAATACCTCTTGGGGGGATGCAGGCTGAAGGTCTACTGTCACCCTGATCAGTTCTGACACTGGAGTTCGGTCTTGCAAAACTCTTACACACAGCATACAAACACACACCCACCCACCCACACACACAAACACAAGCGCACATGCACACAGTTTCTTTTTCATTCTCCCATACATACACATGTCAGAAAAATATGTCACCTCTGCACACATTATGGGGAGGCTATAAATGCAAGACTGTATTTTAGAAGCACATGGATGGTGTTTACTGCATCCCTTCTGACCCAGTGGTAGAAAACCACATACTGTTGCCCTAGCAACACTTTGTATCACCATCTTTTACTTCCTTTTTTCAGCTCACTGTTTGATAATAGTTTCTTGTAACTAAGCAATCATATGGGTGTGTTTTAGGATTGCATACCTAGTGCAGATTCTGAAAATAATCTTTGAAAATCACTACATCTTGCAGTACCTGAACACATCTGCAAACCATGATGCCATCATCAAAATATAGACCCATTTCCCCAAACTCTACTATTCCACTGTTTTCACACATGATTCAGATTTGTCTAGGTTTTTGTGGAAAAGCTCTACACTCAAATACCTTCATGTATCACTGACTGCACCATGTGCTCATTAAGAAAGCACTGGCATTCAATATTGTGAACTCAAATCATCGCCACTCAAATCCAAATGACACACAGTTCCCCAGGTCTAAATGCTAGAAGTCAAAATTGTTCACACTCCGAATCAGAGTCTTGGGACAGATACATAAAAAGGGTCAGTTCACTCGTTTTGGAGTGAATCCACAAAATACGTAGAAGAAGAGGAGGGCAAAGTGACCAACCGTTTCTGATGAAGATTCGTGCAGCTCAAGTTGACCATGTTCTTTTCCATGGGATGTCAGTCAGGTAAGCGTGCGACTGAATCTGAGCTACAGCACAGACCTTCAGAGAGGAAAACATGCTGGCCATTAAGTGCCATACTCTGTGCTGTTGCAGCACAGATGTGCTACTGGTAGATGTTTGCTCTGTAGTACTGGATGCTGTCTGAAATGCACAACACATAAAGTTACCTTGAAGTTATTTTGTGCTTCTATTTTGTAAAATGGATGGTTTGCAGTAATCCAATCAGGACTTTTATTTTTGCAGAACAGAGAGATGACCACTTAACACAGGCAGAAGATGGCTATTTTCAGAGGAGCAAGAGATGGAAATCATCATGATGGTCATAGTCAGTAATATTACTCACTTATTCATAAAATACAATGGATAATTATTGAAGATCAGGGAATATTCCAAGGCACTGATGCTGTCAACATCTCAAAAGTTGATTACATTAATTGACAGAGTAGGTTCAGGGTAAAACAGATCTATTGTGATCCTTTCGAGATCAAAAAACAAAGTTCAGACACTAGTGCTTTAAATATGTTTAGGTATGGTTTTTCATACTGTATCAAGTACAGTATTTGAGTAGTTGTATATTACGACAGTAATACAGCAGTGTAGTGTGGGCTCTATTAAGACCTACTTTTGTGTACTACAGGAATGAGTTTCAGAGTAAACATTTATTGTATTGGGTTTCATCTCTTTTGTGGAGGATCTTTGATACCGATGGCAGAGATGTTCCTCATGAACTGTCCTTGAACTCAGCAGGATTTAATTAAGTGGGAGGAGCATCTCTGGCCGCTGTGAATGTCCCTGGCCAGCATGGAGGGACTGTATATTGTGCCATTACCCACCCAGAGGACCCACCCATGATTCAGCAGCATCTTTCCAAATGCACACTCACCCTTTATAAAACCCGTAGAAGAGAGGGTTTTGACGGTGGAAGGAACATATCCGAGAACCTTTTACTGTTGTTCACCTCCTCCAGGCCAATGAGGAGGTTTGCTGAGATATTACAGTTGAACCTTTTCGGGGGTGGGGGGTGGCATGAAAAAGGGGTTTCTTTCACCCCCACTGGCTGATGTTACCTGGGACTTTTTTGAGAATCTCGACCAGAGACAACATGACGAGGTAGATTAAGTCTGATTTCTTTCTTTGTGTAATTAGTTCATCTTGGTAAGGACATGGGAATTATTGTACTGTGTTCTGTGTTGTCAGTATATTTTTTATAGCACTTTTACCTTTTTACTCAGTTTCAGTTTATTTTACTACAGTACTCGGAGGAATATAAATGTAGAAAATGCGTATGTGCTGTGTCTATATAGTGTTCGTCATGCAAAACATAAGTGGCATTATTCATCGCAGTTGGAGGTTTTTACGGTAGTGTTTTGAATTAATCTCACCAGTGTGTAGTGGGTATTTTGCAGTGCTGTGTAATATGCTTATTTAATGTCTAATGTCTGAAGGCAAAGTTTGGTTTAGAGGTAAAATTACATGGTTTTGAGTGGAAAGTTTGGTTTTGACATGGATGTTTAAAGTTTGTGAAGATGAGTGTACAGTGTGTTTGTGTTTCGAATTTTAGGAAATGGAGCATAATTTCAAGAAATGTGTCTAATCAAGAAAAATGGTAACCAGTACCAAATGAGCTAACAGTTATAAATTACTATAGTCTAATTACTTTCTTTTTTTCCTTGGACAAAGAACAATAACAATGTTCAGAGTGAAAAATGCAGGCTGTCAAACACTGAAAACAAACAAACAACATCAGTAACAAAGAGCAGCTCATAAACAAATCCATCTGTACTGTGGAGACCAGGAAGTACATCAGTACAGTAAAGACGCAGGGTGTGTCAGTACTGTAGAGACCAGAACTGTGTCTGTACTGTAGAGACCAGGAGTGGATCAGTACTGTAGAGACCAGGAGTGG
>JAOYMR010000020.1:4456277-4487507 GCA_025802075.1 Tenebrosternarchus preto
TGGTATTTTTATCAAACAATTACCCACGGTCTAAACAACAACTTAAAAAAAAACACTTTTTTTTTGGCCCCCCCCCCCCCCCCCCCCCACACACACACACACACACACACACACAGACACACACATCAACACATACACACACAGTCTTGTTTTACTATCCTTGTAGCAATCTTCCATTGACATGATTACTGTGGCTATTAAAATGCTACACCTAAACCTAACCCTAATCTTAATCTCAGTAACCTCAAATAAATAATTGGTTCTTTTAGTTTTTCAAATGAGAGTATCAATTTCTATTCAAACAAAAAAAAAAACATCTTTGCAAGGTGGTCCCCACAACGTCAGAAATGTCAGATATCCTTGTGGGGACATTTGGTCCCCATTGAAATATATAAGCACACACACACACACACACCACCACCTCCACCAACATCATCATCATCATCGAGACCCCAGTGGGACATGGCTCTTTAGACATTAAGGAACTGCATTCCCTCACCGCTCCGCAAGAATGAAGATTCCACCTCAGAGCACAATGGCCTCATGATCCAAAAAACCTCAGAAGAACAAAAAACCAAAGACATTCTCAGCATACGAACAACACACACACACACACACACACACACACACACACATTCCCCATTCTCAGTACAGCACACATGTTGTTCCTCTGCCAGCTCTTCCAGGGCCAGGGTAGCTGATCCAGGGGGTAAGAGGTGTTCAGACTGCAGGAAGCACTCTGCCTCATTAGCTCAGTGTACCAGCGTAGTCTGTTATTCGCCACGGAAGATTCCAGTGTTTCAGCACCTGGCAAGTCCTCACTAGCTTGTTACTAAGACTAAGCCGCAGGTCTTAGATCAGCCATGGTGTAATGCAAGCTCAACCACAGCCATTCTCTAGAGGGAGCTAGAGGACTCAGAACAGTGAAAGACGATGCAGCTCACCTCTGCAGGTCACTGTAGAGGGTGCATGGTGACCTGACAATGCACTTAAAAAAATATAGTTATATGAACATCCCAGAAACCTTCTGGGAGGGGGCTGTACTGCATGCTGTCACTTTGACTTGAGACAGTGAGAGAAAGAAAGAGTGTGAGAGAGAGTGGAGAAAGCATTCAGTGGCTCATATTCCTAAGGCCAGACTAAACAGTACACTCACACACACACACACACACACACACACACACACACACACACACGAGCAAAATTATAATTTACCCGGTAATCAGTAATCAGTGTGTAGACTATTGTGCGCAGCACACGCTAGCTTGTCATAGCTAGTCAGTCATAACACACATCCTACCAGCTTGGCTCGGAAGGCAGAATGGGAGTTGCTGCCTTCTGATCAGCACACACTTCAGAGAGCAGGCATGCAGGCTGGGTGGCTCTGCTGTGTTCAAACTAACTAACAAACAAACAAGAACTGGGGTGAACGGCATTCTGAGAACCGCACTGCTCTCCGTGGGAGCATCGAACATCGGAGACGTCGGCTGCAGGAGGCATGTGGTGTCCTCCTGACTCCTACCAGACTCCCTCTCTCCACAGGTGCCCGTGGAACAGGCGTGTGGAGCCCATCTCTCCGTGAGCCGAGCCCCGGTGTGGCTTGCTGTGATTCATAGGAGTTCAAGGGAGGCGCATGAACCATCCCAGCACCCGAAACGTACGCTGTACAGAACACAGAGTCACTGTAAATTACAGTGTGTGTGTGTGTGTGTGTGTGTGTGTATTTGGCTTGATGACACAGTGTCTGTCCACTCCGAAAGACCTGAAGAACAAATATAGTGTCATGTAATACAAAGCAGGCAAGAGTCTCACGTTTTATTTTAGGCACTGTTCATATTAAACATGTGTCTGTTTACCCAGAGAGAGATAGAGATATATGGAGGGAGCAAGAAATCTGTCTACATCTGTATTTGCGTGCGTGTGTCTGCTTTAACATGCCTCGTAAGTGAGGGCCTGTTTCGGCATTCCGTGGTCCTCTGTTGGTATGGTGCAAACGAAAGGCACATGGCTGCGCTGGAGCAGAGTCCTGCCTGCTTACATCTACTGCCATGAAATCTGAATGGGCTCTGCACGGTCAGAACGCTGAACCACAAAGCACAAAAGAGTAGGAATAAGGGAGAATCTTTTGGGTCTGTTTCTCATGTTTCAGCACTTTGACAGAATCTAAAGGGGGAACAACAGAATTGTGTGTGTGTGTGTGTGTGTGTGTGTGTGCGCCTTGCTAACGAGTGCGCTGTCTTTCTGTGCCAACCCCCACTTTTCTTTGTTCCCAACAGACAGCAGAATATGGAGGCTCACAAAGAGTGCAGTTTCACTGATTTGTACTGTCTCTCAGCCCGTTTCCGAGTCGCCCATCACTGCTGTCGCCCCCTCACCCGTCCTGGCTGGCAGGGATGCTGAGGAAATCCCTCAGGGCCTCAGGGCGCCCGCTCCTCTCTGCATACATGCCTGTGGCCTGCCTGTAACGAGTGAAAAATGAGTGCAAACTCTCAAGTGCAAACACACATGCACGCGTGCACACACACACACACACACACACATGCACGCACGGACACACACATGCATGCGCGCACACACAATGAAGGCATGTCACAGATCTCGGCAGTTATACGAGATGCTCTTCTCTTCTCTCTCACAGGCTCTTAAAGTACAGCCACACATAAAACATCGCACTACTCCAGATGTACACAATAAAGTCACAAAGAGCAAGTATTAAGTGGAGCGCTTCTCTCTTCGGCTGCGTGTGTGTAAAACAGCGATGGTTCATTCTAGCACTCTCGTTAGGGTTCACGTGATGGGGCTTAAATCTCCAGCGAGGCCTTTCTCTTAATCTCCACCGGCTGCGAAGCCACCTGATCTGGACTGTCCCGTTCTCCAGTCAGTGCGACCACCATTTCTTGGACCTAAACCCCTCAGTCAAAACAGCTCCACTCTTTGCTTTGGCATAGACTGGCGAAATAAAACTGTGAACCGAAATATCATTTTTCACAACTCCACTGTGAACTGCGAATGGATTTCCATCAATTCAGAGGTGGGCTACATGTGAAGGAAGTAAAAAAGTATGTGCGTGTGTATTCTGGACTCTGAAATCTGTAATTCATTGAACTCTTGCCTATGTACTATTGCTCCTTTAGCAGGTCTTTAACAGGAGTTAAAATAATACAGAGTCTATTCTGTACCTCATCTTCTACACTGAAATTCCAAGAGAGGAACAGCTACCTTTAAATCTTAATAACAGCTGTCTAAGGTTATGCTAAAGAGAGTTATAAAAGATGAAAAATGGTTTGTTGTTTCATCCAGATTCACATTTACTGGAAAACCTAAAGATATAATGACAATGCAGATATCTCCATCTCTCTTTTACCTACACACACTCACAAATACACAAAGACTCCACCTACACATGTGCACTCTCACACACGTTTTAACCAAGCCCTGCTGAACAATTCTCATGCATTATGAATTAATTCAGTCACCCATTAAGACAACAAGGTCCACCCTTCACTTCCAATGAGGCTCCTGGAATTTGCTGCTTCACCAGGCACGTATCGCCAATAACCTTCTAAAAGCCACTCGTTACAGACACGTGTACTCCACAACCACGGGCCCAGCTCACAGACGGGCAGGCAGCCATTTACGGCGTGACCTTGCTCGACTGTGAATGTCTTAACCATACAAAACTCAAAGGGAAATGAAATATAAAAGGAAAAAACAACAACAACCTTGTGTAACTATCGAATCTTACAGCTGAATAGCTGTTTTCATTGAATGCCTCTGGATGTTCTATCGATGCCCTTCTTTAGAAGACGTTGGCCCTGAAAGAGCGGAGAAGAGCCGGGAAGCGTCCCCTTGGCGTTCAGACCCGACCCACGGCGCGTTTGCTCAGCAAAGGATGCTGGGAAAGAGAGCTCGCCTTTCACCCATGCCGGGGAGGGTTTCAACAAGAGCGAAAACAGCTCTCACTGTGGCCTCAGAAGCCTTTCAGATATGTTTCATAGCAACGCAGAGAGTAATTGAGGTGAAAGACAACACTGCATATTTGCTTGCTCAGACTTTGATATATATTTTTCCATTTTAAATAGAAAGATAAATGTTTGCAAACTGCAGGCTGTGGGTTTTAATAGGATTGGATATCACAAGGCAGGAGCTCTCTTTAAATATATTTAAGAGCAACATTTAAACCAGTCTTAACCTGTGTGGGTATGAGTAGGTGTGACAGCACAAGGCTATTCTGATTGCGATGGAGGTGACATCATAAAGCATGAGCTCTGAGTATTATGGGGATGACATCATAAAGCGTGGCCTGAGTGTGATGGGGTGACGGCAATCATAAAGCAAGGTAAAGGTAAAAAAGCACAGGTAAAGGACATCATAAAGTGGGGGCCCTGAGTAAGACATCTTAAAGCAGGAATTTTAAATGTGACGGGTATGACAAAGTGTGACAAACATGACAAAGCCAATTTTTTGCTGATTAATGACAGCACAGGACTCTCACCACATTTTCACTCTTACTGAAAAAGAATAGGGGTGTGAGGTAATTATTGAGTTTGTTACACAAATAAGCTGTTCTAGACTGAGGAAAGGATGTAACTCAACCTCGTCATTGGGAACGTCAAATCTGAATCCAACTTGTGAGTGTTTATATAGTGACATATCTCTTGTGGTTGCTCTGTAATTTAGTGTTAACTGAGGTACTTGTGAATAAGAAGCTGCCAATCACAGGAATCAGTATAAGCACAGAAAACCAAGGCTGTCTGTGTGTATGGGGGGGGCGGCTGGCCCCAGTGTCTGCGCATGTGTGTACAAATGTATGTGTGTGAAGGTTGAGTTGTACTTCTGTGAAGAAAAGTGTGTGTGTGTCTGTACGTGAGTATGGATACGCATAGTGCACAGAGGCACCAAAAACTCAACAACGTCATGAACCTGATGATCAATATGATCTGAAGATGGTGCTTCCAAAGATGCCGATTGGTTGAGAGCAGAAGAACGTACAAGAGCAAACAGCAGTCCACACAGATGATGCTGATTGGTTGGGAGCAGGATAGGATGCAACAGAAACAGCAGTGCACACAGGACATCTGGTATATGTGCAAGCAAGATATCCAGTAGCAACTGGCAAGGACTCACAGAAGAAGCAGAATCCACGCTGGAAAAGACGAAGCAGGGCTCTTGCCACAAATGATCATCAGTGATCCAAATCTGAGCTTCCCTTGTCCACTGCAAAACACAAACTTGGCTACAGAGCAGGATCACACTGCAGCAGGAGTCTCGCTTCTCTGTCCCTTTGTTTACAGATCATCTTGGTTAATATACATGACACTGCCCCCTACTGGCTACATGTACCAGCGCATAATGGTGTAGGCAGACACAAGCCTACACTGAGTATGTGCAGGGTATGTACGCATTGTTTAGGGATGCACAATACCACTGTACACATGGAGCAGAGACATTTATGCGTTCCTTTGAGGAGGTATAAATCGGTCTTGAGGCTGGCCTCTCAGTGATTGTGTGTGTGTGTGTGTGTGTGTGTGAGTGAGAGAGAGACGCTGGTCTGTGTGTGAAGCTGGCCCCTAATGCTCCCTCTCCTAGTGCCTCAGTGGCTCAGTGGGGTCCCAGGATGCAGGGGGGAGACTGGGGGGTCAGTGGGGGGCCCTCTGTTCCACGAAGAAGAGGAAGAGTTGGGCGGGGGGGTACTGGGGCTACTCTTTTTACTCTTTGTGCTGTATTTCTGTGAGAAGAAGCTATAAAGCATTGGCAAACGCTACTGCAATAAAGAGCATTTTAAGGGCAATGCGAAGAAGCAGACAAACACCCAGATGACACACAGAGAAAGTGAAAAAGAGGGAGAGAGAGAGAGATTTATTTGTGTGATAGTATTAAAGGCAGTTTAATTACTAATGCCAGTTAAGAGCCTTAGTTACAAAGACTCCAACCAAGTTTTGGCTGTTTGATTTAGTACTGCCCAGACCACTTTAATGAAAAGAGTCTGAGGTGGACATCTCAGTAAAGTCTGTGTAAATCAGGCCACGTGTGGACTGCTGTGTTTGTGTGTGCATACTCAACACTGCTAGCAGTTTCTCCACGCCTGGGTAAAGCACACTGACGGATTTTGGCAAGTTAATATTGTGTGAGAACACACACACACACACACACACACATACAGGGTGTTCCCCCTGTGGACATTTTTACTATCAGACCCCTCAGTGATATAATATCTACTCCATGCATATTTAAAGAGATAATAAAGGCTCTTCAGGTTTTTGTATCAGTTGGCCCATGCTTCATCACTAGGTGTTTGTATACGTTCACACACGTTATAAACTAGATTATATATTAGTATTTACGCTGCATGTGACGTTGCCTTTGTAGTTGTCTAATCTCTGTGTGATGACTGCTGCATTATCAGACCTGGCAAAGTTGGCATGTGTGCACTCTACGTCTCATTTTGGTGGAGAGACGGAGTAACATGGTTTTGGAGCGACAGACCGGAACAGCTGGGACCAGCGGGAATGTTTACGCTTCTGCATGAATCGCCTGCAGCACCGATCCTGGCGCACTAAAAGAACATTAGACAGGAATATCGGGTGGGCAGTTTAACGGTCGATGGCTTAACATAGAATGTTAGTGACACTGAATCCAAAGACAAGTTGAGGGGCCAGAGCTCTTTTACATCCACACAAAATCTCAAAATGTAAAAACTCTGCAACACGTCATGAAACACATCATGAAATGTTACGAAACACATGAACCACGGCATGAAACGTCATGAAACACGTCATTAAACACATGAAACACGTCATGAAACGTCATGAAACACGTCATGAAACGTCATGAAACACGTCATTAAACACATGAAACACGTCATGAAATATTATGAAACACATGAACCACATCATGAAACACGTCATTAAACACATGAAACACGTCATGAAACACGTGAGCACACAAAAGCACAGATACGCACACACGAACACGCACACACACAGAGACACGGCAGGAAGAGGTGGGTATTCTTTGTTTATCACATCCTTGTCCGTTCTTACTCGTCTACCTTTATCTCACTTCCTGCATTAGCTAAACTTGACCTCTGACCTCAGTTCCACCCAAGTGAGGGAGTTTGGCAGATGGCAGGACCGCCCAGTGTGATAAAACGCACAACTGGAAACAGGTGTAGCGCCCTCTGGGGAATATAAAACACTCTCAGTGCAAGAGCACCAATAAACAGAGATGGGAGGGTTACTTTACAAATGTATTCTGTTACAGATCACTGGTTACTGGTCATTATAAAAAGCACCTGTAATCTCATTCAAAAGGATGCTATATTAAAGTAATGTAATCGGATTATTTTCCATTAATTTTGGATGACTTTTTAACCCATTAACTAGCATCTTGCTTTGGAACATGGTCCCCTCCAAGGCTAGGCATTTTGGCCACCAATAAGTGATTTAGTTCTACTATAAATCTAATCCTGGTCTGCAGCACTGGCTTTGAGAGGATCACTGTGTTCCTGGATTTCCAAAATGATCTTCAAAGGTGGCGGCTATGTGTTTAGTTCGGAATATACGATGCTTCTTGTTTATGACCTACTCTGCTATTCTGCTTTCCTTTCAGCCGCAATGTCAGAATCAAATATTTGTCAACAGTGTGATGTCATATTTATAGATGTTCTCGAAGGGAAAAGATGAGCTATAATAAAAGCAAAATGGATATATGCTTAAAAAACAAAAGAATGTAAAGGCGCTCCACTTTGTTTGGGTTTGTTGAGGTTGGTGTACCCAGGCCGACAGCTCTCAGGTGAACTGGTATGTTCCTGGTTGTTTTTAAGCCCGGCTTTTGCAGGGTCAAGGAAAGGTCGCATCTTAAATCTGAGGGAGCACAGTGAGAGACCTGACCTCCATTTGATCTTGTTCAGAACACCATCGCCCGACTCCTCTCAAAAGCCTCTTCCTCTTACTCACCCATTTGCCAGGAAGAGTGGCATGCCATCGTTCACAAGATGACCCCTTGACTACCCCCCCCCCCCCACACACACACACTGTAAATAGGCTCTGAATCCTCCTCCTCTGCTTTTCCTGCATCTGTCTTGCGTGTGCAGCACTGAGGGGAGTGCTGTCTCAAAAGGACCGTTCACACCGGGGAGCGCATGCAACCATTTCCACCATTAAACCGGAATCAGGTGCTTCTCCCATCGTGGTCACTCAGGTTTCCCTCTCTTCTCCTTTGCTCTGCTCCAGCTGGGGCTGTAGTAACTAGTTTCAACATTATCTTTCTAATATAGGTCTGAAGTCTCACTTGCATACATACAAACATTTACAACTGTACATGTTTTCCTGTGCTTTCGTGAGATCTGAATCCAGAGATCTCACAGTTTCTAGATTTCACTATTATTACATGTTTAGTTACACTATTTTCAAAGTTTTAACACAGTGGATATCATTAAAGATGTCTCTCCTGCATTGCAAAAATGGCAAAAGTGATTATATTTACCTCAGAGGATCAATTCTTACCTAGAAAATCATTGGGAATAGTTGTTCACTGTCAAATGTTGAGCTGTTCAGAACCCAGAATGAGCAATTTCTGAATCTCAAACCCCTTTTCAGATCTTGACCGCTTGTCTCTAACGAGCCCGTTTCGTAAAGCCCGGTCAATACATTTTTCATCCATGTGCATGAACTGCATTTCATCATTGTGAACTTGTTGCCACATGGCTGTTAAAATGACAAATTTGCTTTGGATGATCTGGCAAGCAGACCTGTACTGGAGAAGCAGCATGTCGGTCTCGAGCCAAAACGAGCTCAGCGGTAAAACGAAGCCCCCCTGTCCAGTGAAAAATCACCTGGCCGATCAACACCAGAGCAGGGCACGTACCAGGCTGCTGGGGTCCCTCCATGGAACAAACATTGCAGTGAACTCCAAATGCAAGTGTAGTTTTGGGTTATAAAGGGTTCATAACTGAGGCTGGTGACACTCACACTTTCACTATCGGTAGAGCTTTTAGCGTTTGAATCCCACGTGAAGCTGAAGGACAGAAAATTCTACTGACGCAGAGGAGCCTGAGCTAAGATCCAACACGGCCAGGCACAATAAGAACATTTATATGGAGAACAGAAAGACATGAAGCCCAGGACACACTCCATTTTGATCCGTCACTGGTCTGGTAAAAAATAACATGCGTGAGAGCTCTTTCTCCCTCAAGCATGTCAACCAATTAGTCAAGAAGGGTTTCTCACTGGGACCAGCTTTCATATACTCATCATTCAGAGAACCAGCTTCCCTTTCAGCATAAACCTTAAAAAAGCAAGCATATAAATAAATAAATAAACAGATTTCATCTGAGCATGAAATGTCTCTTGGGAGCTGTTGATGGAATATATCCAGTATTACAGAAAGTTTTGCAAGCAAACTCAGCATCCTCTTCTACCAGTGTAAATCGTAGTCACCAACACAACCTGGCAGACATGTTTATTTGACCTCTCTCTGTAACAAGCGACTCCTTAAGTTGTGTTGGTCTTGTTTGTAAAATAAATGGCAGACTTATGCTGGAAGTTAAAGTATAAAGGCCAAGCAGCCTAAACCCTTCATCAGACCAGTATGAATGAAACTCTTAGGAGTACATTAGTAACAACAAACACAAATGGATATAAATTACACTGTAAAAAGATTTCAATTCCATCACCTCATAGTAAAAGTTTGACTTGTCTCTACAGACTACGGTAATGAGAAATATTTCCAGTTTGGGAAAGTTTGGGAAATCTCGCCAGAAAGGGAGCGAGAGATGAAGTTTGTGTCTGTGGATTAGTGTCACTGTTCTGTGAAAATACACAAAGAGAAAGATTAGCAACAGCAATGCACCCCAGCAGTCAGCAATGTGGGGATTAAACTAAGCCAAAACATTTATGGAGCTAATTACAGCATTACATTAATTTCTCTGAGTGGTTGTGACGTGTGTGTGTGTGTGTGTGTGTGTGTGTGTGTGTGTGTGTGTGTGTGAGATGTGAAGTTAATTAACCCCTGGTGCCATCGCCTTTGGGACAGCCTTCTTAGCTTTTAATTACATTCATCAAAATATAATCCTCTCTCTCGCTCTCTTTCTCTATGTTTTGAATGTTAACGGCTGTCTCTTTTGATCAAGCCAAGCTCTGTAATTAGTTTCTCCTGCTCTCAGCTAAGGCATTACACTTACAACATAATTCATTACGTGTTCTTTCATTATTTATTGATTGATTCGTTCGTTATTACGTTTAAGCTCAAACGTCATCTTATCAGTAAATTACCTTGTGTTACTGATCTTCTGTCTCAGAGCGGATGAAAACTGGGCAGCACAAATCCATCTCGTGTGCTGACGTACTGTCATGACATAGCAGGTTGTATTCAAAACAAACAAACAAACAAATCAGAATTACTGCGAAAGTGGTGACTATCAACTGCGAAAAGTCTGACTCTGAGAAACTTGCTAAACATGTTTGAAGTTGTGCGATTTTTTTTTTTTGAGCGTATGGTGCCTCAAGTCGACTAACTGTCGTCAAAATAAGCGCATGCCGCCTTTTTATCGTGAAGCTGCCGCGCGCCTATGCGCCCGACACTATGCTGCCAAGTGGGAAATGGTTCCTAGTTCATTACGAGTGTTCCGCTGCTAACGCGCAGCCACGTCTCGCGTTAATTAAAAGCAGACGCTCTTCGCTTTGTTCTCAAAGCCATGGTGGTTATAGGCGACGCAAGCGACTCGAGCTTTTGATTCTGCTCCACAAATATGAAAACTGATACAAAGGCTCGTTTTCGGAAACACTGTTCATCAAAAAAATGAGAAGAAATTTGTTTCGCGCCTTCTGCTACTGATCATGATTTTATTCACAACATTCTTTACAGTCAGAAAACACTTAAGTTACCATGTCGAATGTTCTTCCACATCCCGAGTATACACTTTGTGTGTGTGTGTGTGTGTGTGAGAGAGAGAGAGAGAGACAATCATGAACTCTCTAATACAGGAGCTACAGTGTATAGCTGACCCGCATAAAACCCCAGTGGGGGGTCTGATGGATGTTATGGTACAATGTTATGGTATAATCTCACGCTCTTGAGCTGAGTGAAGGCCATATAGTTCCATGACCAGCCGTTACACTGAGGTCTGGTTCCCATGAGAGCATCCGTTCCACTGCCTGGAGAAGAGAGTGCAAACCGTAGAAAGCACAAAGAACCGGAGCTCTAGGTGGCTTCTGCTTTACACCAGAAAGCTGGACATTGAACCCAGAGATCAGTAACAGCAAGGAGGGAAATCACAGGCTGGGCATGAGGGGAAGGTCCAGCTGTGGTCTTTGTCACAAATCTCAAATTTACAAAAAGAATCAGCTGTCTGAATCAGTTGCCAACTTACTGAGAAGTTGGGAAGTGCATTTATTTAGTATAAATATTTTGTAAAAAGAAGAACAGATTCAAATGGAGCAAGCATGTTAATCTGAAGTATATATCTCCCAGGGCAGGGTTTATATGCTGCAGGATGTGGAAGCTGCTTTAAATCGCTTTCACCGAAGCACAGTGTAATTTAGTCCAGGGTGGATTTAGATTTAATCCAGCTCCAGAAGAGCAGGCCATGTTGAAACCCTCTGGAGAGAGTGTGACCTTGACTCTGGTTTCAGCTGAGCCCCAAGTCTCTCTACTGACGTCTCACACGTCTCACCACCCACGGCCACCTGACCCAGCCCAAATGAAAAAAAGGGCAGTGGAAAAACACGCATGCACGCATGGACACGTGCACATGCACGCACATGCATGTACACATGCACACATGTAGGTACACGTGCACATGCACAAGATTGTGCATGTTGAACTGTGAAGGAAAACCAGACTCTTACGTTGGGCCATGTGTTGAAGGTAAAGAATTCTTTTAGACGTTAAATTATTCCTGAAGGAAACCCGATACAGGACTGTGTGGGCAAGGGGGCCGACTGCCTGCTCCAGTCTACCCTGTTCCACTCCGACCCGCTCCACTCCAGCCTGTTCCTCTCCGGTCCGCTGTACCCAACCCGCAGGCACTGCTGTAGTCAGAGCCATTCCGCTCCACGCTGGTCCGTACCAGTCCGGCCTGCTCCATTCCAGCCTGTTCCACCCCAAACCGCTCTGCTCTGACCCACTCTGCTCTCCAGAGCAGCCTCGCCTGCTCCACTGTAACTCCCCGCAGTGTAAATCTGCTCACCACGGAAGCCTGATGCAAGCACCTGGCTGTCAGTGCTGCAGGTAAAAACAGCCAGAAACACTCAGGTCTCATTGAGGATCAATGACAGATGAGAGAAATCCTTGGGAACAAGACCTGGAAGCTTAATGCCACACACACACACACACACACACACACACACACACACACCACAACCATATGGATGAGACAAACAAAAAGAAAAAACACACCTATAGCATTAATTGTTCATACTGTATTTATCATGGATTTAACATATATTTTACATTTAACACTATATTTCTTTACTCACTGGGGAAGAAATCTTTTTCCAAGAGTTGGAAGGACACACACACACACATGTGTAGTTGTGGACATAATGTATGACTGAAACTCTGTGATGAGACAGCGGGGGTTTAGAAAAGGTCCATTTGGTTTGCATTTTTGGCCGGGAGAGAAAAACCCAACCCTGAAGGTGAAGAAATGTCCAGTAATTATTAACACTCATCAGGACGCAACCCGTTTGGAGAAAAAAAAGTCCATTAAATATTAACACTGATCACGAAGGACACACACATCCTCACTTTAGTGCTCCTTTCAGCTCAGACTGCACATCTCCAGCCTGAACACACTCACTCCACGCCTTCGTCTGCCTCTCCACAACACTCGATTTTTCCTCCTGCTTTCGTTCACTTCTATGACAGAGCATCTGTCATGGATGTGTGACCTATTCCATCTCTCTTTTCATCTGTCCTTCTCAATCATGTCTCTCCACACCTTAATATACCTCCCTCACTCCCTCTCTCTCATCCTTTATTTACACACACACACACACACACACACACACACACACACACACACACACACAGGTCTGGAAAACTGCAGCTGGAGACTGTAAAAATAAACTCAGTGTTTTAAAAAACAGAGATTAGTTCTCCTTTATAATCCTGCCTTTCATGCGCCAGTGTGTGTGTGTGTGTGTGTGTGTGTGTGGTGTGTGTGTTGTGTGTGTGTAAGTTATGCAGGTTCTCTGCACCTTTTCTTTTATTGTTTCACTTGTTTCTTTTTTCTTTTTTTCATGTGTGGAAAAAGCAATAATTGGCCAGAAAAGAGCAAGAATGTTCTGTGTCCAGATGTTTGCATGTACAACTGTGTGTGTGTGTGTGTGTGTGTGTGTGTGTGTGTGTGTTAGGTGGCTCTGCAGTATGTAGAGTGTGTCCAGCACATGCTATACCCAGCCTCAGGACCATATGGATGTCCACATGTACCAGCTCACTGAACCCAGTTGCCAGGTCTCCGAGCACAAGTCCACAGTCACCTTACAGGTACTGCCTGACGTTCTTCTGCACAGTGTCATACTGTCACAAAGTTTATCAATCACAGTCCTGCAGGACAGAGGTACTGTACAGTTCAGTATTTGCCTCGCTCTGATTCACTCCAGAAGGAGTTGTTGAGCTGAATAAGGTCTGTCCTTCAGCTGTGTGACGCAGAGGAGTTCCAAGAAGCATGACTGAGGTTCTCAGTAACCAGCAGCAATAGTTACCCAGTGTGACTTGGAATTACACAAGGGCCCACTAAGAGGACATGGCTTGATATATATATAAGTTGTGGTTATCATCTGCTGGGAATATCATCTGTTGTGTCATCTTTTGAGATTATAATCTGTGGGGATTATCTGATGGGCTTCTGACATTATATGCATCATCATGAATTAAACTCTTACAGGGGACAATGGTGACTCTTCTCCGCATGGTGTAGCTGCCCACAGTCATCCTTTCAGCAGTTCCCATCTAATTTTCAGGGATGCTGTTAAAGGTTTACATAAATGGTTTAATAATAATTACGATAAAACTAGCCCTATTTTAAAATGATGTAGTCCCACGAATGCATTTGTAAATCTGGGAATAGAAACTGCTGTTCCCTATGAGGTTGGGCCAGTTTTGTGATGGGAGCTGCTTCCCAGAATGCCCTCTGTGCCTGTGGGATGATTCCACTCTCCCACTATTAATGACTAGTGCTGTTGCCATGCCACCAACAGTGCTTCAGGATGGGGTGGTCCTGATAGGGGTAACCCCAGTGACACCATGTCATGTGGTTTCTTCAAGTTATGGCTTGGTTTAGAATCCATTTAGAATTAATATTTTTTAACATTGTTAATCAGATTTTTCAAATAAATAACTTCATTTACTTAAATAATTGGATTGGATTGTGAGTGACTTATATTTTTGGGATTTATCAACAATATATTGCAGTACATAGAATTTCCATATGGCCATTCACCACAGTTATCCATCAGCTTCCCTAATTACTAACTTCACCAAACCAGTAAAATATTTATCCAATACATTTAACATTTCCCAGACAGGCACTGACAAAATACTGCTTTTCCAAAACTCTCCAAAGTCTGATAAATGGATCGTCAGACCTCAGAAATCCAGCATGCAGTCTAATACAGAGTGTGTAAGAGGAGTGTGTATAGCCGGCGTACCTCAACACTAGCAGAGGGGCCCAGTACTCGCCAGCCCTGGATGGTGCTCCTTGCAGAATCGCACACATATGGCATCATAACCGAATTCTGCCGGAATGGAGCAATATGTAGGTGCTCATGTTTTAAGCGTGCTTCTGGTATAATAAAATGAAGGGGCAGAGACAGGGGGAGAGAGAGAGAGAGAGGGAGAGAGAGAGAGAGAGAGAGAGAGAGAGAGAGAGAGAGGGAGAAAGAGGGAGGCAGGGGTGGAGAAAGAGAGTTTACCATGGAAGATTGGTTAGGGAGACAGAAAGTCATATATTCTCTAGTAACTGCTTACAGTGGGTTCAGTTGAGTTGGTATTTAGCTAAGCGGTCATGGTCCTTGGGAGTGAAAAGAATGAACTGGAACATTCCAGCATCCTCTGGAAAATCATTCAAAATAACCACAATGTTAATGTTTAATGTACTTGTCATAATTCTGTATGCGTCTAAGCCTGGCTTATCTAATCATCTGTATCTAGGCCACTCTTCAACACATTATTACCTCAAGTATGTTCACTATTCAGGATCATAACACTTGCTAAAACATGCATACTGACCTAGGATCAGTGTATGGTTCATTTTGACACGAGGATATTAAGGGATGATCCTGTATCAGCATTATTGCTCTGCTACTCTGATCGGGGAGGAATGCGTCTGGGTTCCTGGCGAATCCATGGTTCCTGCTGTAAAAGACCTCTTAAGAGACGAACTGCATTTACGAGCTCGACCGGAACGTGGAAAAGAGCTCGTCCGAGGTCTTAACAGCAAAACACGTGACCTCCTGCGTTTTTAACGAACACGCGGAGCTGGGAGAGTCCAGCTGTGAGGTCCGACGTGAAAAGCGTCTGTACGGCAGAAATCACAAAGGTGTTCGCGCATTCCTAATCTTACTGACCTTAGCAGTGTATGTCTGCTCGTTTTTTTTTTTTTATTCTAGTACTGTGCGCGAGCGCGTCTGGCTTTGTTTTGTGGAGAACACAGAGTTCTTTCTTGTAGCAACTGCGTTTGTCTGTTTATGTGGGCGTGGATTTATACACACATACTGGACGTCTGGCAGAACACTTCTTAAGCTCTTGTTTTAAAACTGTAAAGCATTGTGTACGGTCTTTGTATAATGTATTATCTACCACAAGAAAAGAAAATACGGTCTTTCCTATGACCGGAGAGTTACCCAAAACCAATACGTCACTCAACTGTTATCAGACCAAATGCAGGCCTTTAAAAGTTCAATCGTTCATTTTAAAGCAAAAGATAATAAACATTGCGACAACGATCTGATTTCACATCTCTGCACAAATGATGCATTGCACGAATACATCATAACGCAGAACTGAGGGATTTTTACACCCGCATCAGCCACGCTTCCCCTAACGTCACCATCTCCCGCGCATCATCACACAGCAGATCTAACCCAGAATAAAAATAAACATGACAAACTCGCGACCAGCAACCTGCATACCCGCAAACAAGCAGATAAAAGCGAATGTCATCCAAAACGCACAAAAGGGAAATAACCATATCGAGCATGTCCAGGATGCGTAAATCAGAGCCTCCTTTGTGGACAACTGTGACCTCTCTCTTCCTTGCGATGATGTCAAACGTCGGTTCGAGATGTTTATACAGCTTGGTTTTCACTTGATAAGCCTATCTAGATTATCTTCTTATTATCAAAATCCTATTGTGCGCGAGTCCCCAGAGAAGCAGTCCGCCAATGTTAGACTCACGAGCCGCTACATCTGTGTTAATTTGCTGACAGCGTGTTGCTTCAAACCGCACGCAGTGCGTTCCGATGCATTGCTCTGCTCTTCAGCCGCGCTGGATACGCACCGAGGGCTTCCAGTCAGGTGCAACACCGCTCGCAGGAAACTGGCCAATTAAAATCAACAGCAATTTGTCTGGGACACCGGGGAGAAGGCCACAGAGTGTGGGATGCTCCTTAAACACACAAAGGCGCCTGTTTGTGGTGTTTATTCATACTAGACACAGATTTTAAGATTTATGGATTTTTGGTTTTCATTATTATTTAGAAATAAACTGAATTTTGTTACTGTTAACTTCAGTTTGGTTTGAATATAGTTTATCACACAACTAAATCAAAAACCCCTGTTTGAAACAAATGAACAATGGCAGTTATGTTGATGCCAAAGATCTAAATAAATTGTGAAAATTGACAAAACAATTATTTGGTGTTGACATTACTACTGCAGAGGCAAAGATTTCTGGCTAAAGTTTCCTGCTAATTTCTGGTCCTGGTTCATCTCCAAAGAGTCCTGAAGGTTTGCTGTGGGCCTTGCGGGATGGGATGGGATGGGACGGAATCCAACGATCCGGCTGAGGCCACGTGGAACGTGTGTGGGTGAGTCGGGCCCTCCAGCAGGGGGCCTACCAGCCGCCCTCTTCACATCTCGTTAGAGCTGGTGTGCAGTGTACAGTGAGGAGAGTACAGCGCAGCACACACATACACACAAACACGTGCGCATCCATACACTCACGAGCACACAGACCCTTTCATCTTAGGTCCATTCACTTAAGTGCGTTTGTTCTTTTACACATGTGCTCGTGACTTGACAACAGTTTGCATTGCAGCTCACAGCCCAAATCCCTGAACAATCACTACAGATCACACTGCAGCTGCATGAATACGTGTTACTATATCCACTCTTTTGGCGCGTAAAAGCCTGTGCTTTGAGTGTCTATTAAAATCCTGTGACTGTTACTGTTGGTTCTGCATGTCAGACACTTAAGCAGCTGATTGGTGAGGCAGGGGACATTCAACATTCTTTCCACTCCTTGTTCTTGCAGCGTGTGTGTGTGTGTGTGTGTGTGTGTGTGCACAGATGTGCTTGACTGTATTCGCGTGAGCACTTAAACAAGTATGTATGGTTTGTGCATGTGCCTGTAAATTGTGCATGTGCCTGTAAATGTATTTGACCATATAGGTACATGTGCATGTGAATGTATGTGACTGCGGACGTGTGTGTGTGTGTGTGTGTGTGTGTGTGATTAATGTGTGCCATCCTCTGTGAGTTGTCCTGCCTCTTTCATCAGCTGCCTGAGCGTCTCCGCTCCTCTCTGCTCCCCTGCAGCAGATAACACAGCCATCACACTGTCGCCACGGTAGCGGATAAAATACAAACGCACATGCACGCACGTGCACTTCACAGCCCATGCATCACCATTAGGGCGACCCAGGGATGACCCATGGAGGGAGAGACACTGTGCAGAGTGGGTAGAAGGAAGCAAGATGCTGGTCCCACAATTCCCAGTAAAAAGGAAGAGATCAGATGCAAATCCCAGTAGCTTAGAGCTGGTGATCTACAGGGCCAGATAACTTCCCCTTCTAGTGATTCACATCTGATGCACTGGAATCAAACCTTTCACTAAGCCAGATGTGTTAGAACCATCAAACACACTCACCTGCGGACTGTGTAGTACTCTAGGTCTGTAGTGCTGGACACCCCAGCACACTGAGACTCAGTTGTAATGGTAGGGACCATTCATGGTCCTCTTTGGTCTAAGTTTAGGACTAATCTTGGTCTGGACAGAACAGCCCTGGATCTGCGACATGAGTTTGCTCCCAAATGTTCTTTCTTCAAGCCCAAGAGATCCGTCATTTTCAAACAGCGTAGCTTTTACAAATAGATTATGAAACAGTAAAGACAAAGAGGCGATGCATGTGTGTGTGTGGGTGTGTGTGTTTCCATGTTGAGAGACAGCAGAGGAGAGAGTGTAGAGATCACTGCACAGACAGCAGTTAGAATGGAGAGATCACAGTCTGTCTGTGAAATAGGGCCAAACGTAACAGCAGTGAAGTCAGTGTGTGTGATGTGGCTCGATGTGTGATCATCCAGTCTTTTTCAGTTCGTGACCACAGCTCGGATGTGTGCGCACACAATGAGAGTAGTACATCATGTTTAGGAAGCGTCCCTCAGGGGATTGCCACAGAGCAGACAGAGTAAAGACAGGCAGTGTGTGACAGAGAGTGTATGTCAGCTTTAGGAGGTGTCCAGAGGGAGATGACAAGCTGCATGTGTGTATGTGTGTGTGTCTATGTGCATGGAGGCATGTTTGCGAATATGTGCACCAGATCAGAGTGACAGGAAGTATTTGTGAGGATACAGAACTCTTCATCTGCTAACTTAACCACGGCCCTGGTCCATGTGAGTGATACACATGTCACTTGCTCATTAATGGGGAAAAGAGGAGGTAGTAGTGGGGAATCATGGGAAGATTACGGTGTTCAGGTGGAAGACATTACCCTGGCAACCTGAGCACGCACACATTTCTGCACACGTTCACGGCATGAAGACAACCTAGAAGAATTCTGTGATTTTTGGAAAGTTACACACATTCAGTTGTTGAAGTTCTTACCATTTGTTGAGGAGCAAAATTCTAGCACACAAAATTCTGAATTTCCACGAGTGACTATATAACACATTAACAGTCCAATCCATCAGTGAGGCAAGGAAGTGAAGCAGAAAGAACTGCAACCCGATAGGTAGCAGAACGCACGCACCGTTTATGACTCGTCGAAAACATCAAAAGCTTTTGACGTGATTGTATCGCTTACAGTATTGTAGGTTTATATGCGTTTAGTACAAATCCAGACAAGTGAAAAAATGCTCTCATTTCAGCTCATCTCTCTGACTTTGTTTCTCTCTCTCTCTCTTTCTTTCTGAGATTGTTTTACCATCTGGCTAACTACAGTGGAGGCTAAATCAGATGATCAGTCATGACACAGTACAGGACCACACACACACACACACACACCGGCAACGTGAGTTTGATGGAGAGTACCTGAAAGCGGTCTGTCAAGTAAACAAACTCCCACACAGGCACACAAGGTGTCAATATTGTGTACACAAGCACATTCAGGCAAACACGCACAAACACGCAGAAGCAGCACCACGTTCAGAACCACACACTCCTACAAACAGCTGACATCAGACGCTCAGGCTTTCCATTTTTCAAACATAGTTAGGCCTGATCGTGCAGCACACACACACACACACACACACACACACAAAGTCTTACCAGGAGCCTGCTACCTTGGGTCCATGTGGGCGGGGCTTATTTTGGGGAGCAGGATTTTCACTGACCACCCACTCTTCGGCCACCTTTAATTGCTGTATTTGGAAAATGAGCTTCCATTAAACCCAACGAGTGCCATTAAATCTGTGTTAGCAATTAGGGAGCATAAGTCAACTTGTGTGTGTGTGTGTGTGTGTGTGTGTGTGTGTGTGAGGCAGGCCAGTGAGTGGCAACACTAGTCCAGATGTATAAGTGCCTAAACAAACTGCTAGTTAGATCCTTCGCTCTCTTTGTCTCTCTCTCTCTTTCTCTCTCTTTCTTTCTCTCTTTTTCCTCCCTTCTTTCTCTCTCTCCCAAAACACCACCAAGACCTGCTTAGCAGATTGCAGCCACCTGTGTAACACCGCCACCCCCCCACACACATCCATTCTAAAACATAAGTATCACAAACTAAATTCATTTATATGTTGCGATAATTGTCCCTAATTGTTTCTTTGAAGGCAATGCTTCGAAGCAACCAGCATCTGGACAACATCTGGCACCCAATCGTCCAGGCATACGCAGGGAAGTCTCAGAGAGAAACGCCTCTGTGCCCAGCGGGAAGCCACAGGCCCAGCTAATCCGTCCCGTGCCGCCCTTTGAGCCAGAATGGAGCCCCGCCAGGGTCCCCAGAGCCGTTACAGACGCTCGGCGGGACTCGAGCGGGAAGATGAACACCCTGGAACCGCGAGGCCCCTGATCCACTATCCATTGCCCTCTGAGCTCGTATGGGCCCAGGTCAGATGATAAACGGCGTGCGCAGTAGGAAACTGAGGTGCTAATGGGCTGCTCTGAGCCAGAATGGCGGTGTTTCTCCACAGGGAACGAGTGTCTGGACCTGCAGCTCGAGTTCTGGAATGTACAGCAGCAGTCTGGGTTTCCCCTGACGGATGTACATTCCATATGAGAGCTGGCAAACACACACACACACACACACACACACACACACACATATCCAGACTCATGTACACGAATATAAATTGGCACTTGAAATGCTTACATGCTCAAACTAGTGCAAAACAGATTCATTCACAATCACATACAATTATATGTTCACCAACACCGACTGCTGGCCTCTTATTCTCTCACACACACACACACTTATCACACATCCCTTTGAAGCAGAACACCCTTAAAGAAAGAACACCTACAAAAACATACACATGACCCTTCTTGTTGAAATACACACACACACACACACAAATAATACTATGCAGTAGTTAGGCACTGAGTAGAGTTATTTCCATTCTATGTCTCTCATCACCCAGATGAAGTCACCCGACAGCACCCCCCCTCCGGGTCTCTGCCACCCCCTGAGTCTGGGAATTCCTCTTGGAATTCTGCCATTCTTGATACATCCCTGCCCCAGGGAATCCACAAACAGGGGGACGTCAGCATTGCAAACCTTGCTGTCCGTCTATAGCACTTAGTCCTGGAACAGAAGACACCATCTGTATGGACCATTCCAGAAGAATTCAGTTCAAAGCTACACCTGACCATGTCTGTTCCCAGTGCCGACCCTGATCGTCCTTCCAGCGGAAGTAAACAAACAATCCAACTTCCAGTGGAGCCATATGTGCAAGTTCAACGGCCAAACGGCCATGCAATACGACAGCCAAAGCTGTCCTAAACACACTACCGCTTGGAAACCGTGAAAACTGTTCCCAGCACCCTCAAATAGCAGTGGTGACCAAAATGATCGATTATGCTTTGGGGTAAAGTTAGAGATTGAAAAACATACGGAAAAACACGCACTCGCACAAACACATACATCCGCGGACACACACACACAGACACAGATGCGCACACAGACACACACACACACACACACACACACACAGCAACTACCATTATATAACTGCTTGTGGAGAGGTCTGGTCCTAGTTAGCCCTCTGCCTGGGCCAGCTGGAGCTGTTGTCCCTGAAAAAGAGCAATGCAGCCAATTCTACAACATGCTTCTAATCATGTTCAAACTGGACCCTGCTTCAGAACAGAGAACAAAGCCGTCTACCCAAACCCAAGTGGAAAACGAGGCAAACAGCGGTGTGTGTGTGTGTGTGTGTAAAGAAACACACAAAGATCCTACACGTGCGTATGTCATTACCCATGTCTCTGTGCGTCTCCATGCTATTCAAAACACGCCGCCCTCGTCATACTCGATCCACCCCAACGGCTTTGCAGGTGGATGTCTGAAAGCAGCCCTAAACGCTCGAGTTAACTATTGTTTTTTAAACTGCTATGACAACAGCATAATCTGCTATTAGAGGCGATAGAACTCTCCCCGAGAGCAGAGGCGCGGAGCGGCTACTGAATCTTCAGTGTCGCTTTGAAGAAGAAGTGCTTTAGAAATCGTTTAAATGAGCGCTAATCCTTAACAAATGTTCCTCACGACGCTTCTCGTAGAATTTACTGTGGATTCGGAGAGCACATGAAAAGGAACGGAGAGCAAAACAACATGGACGTCTTTCACTTATAAGTTATGGCTTTCAGCAGCTTCGAAATAAGGCCTTACTGCTTCATTTAAAACATATTTGTGTTACTGTCTTGAACGACGCAGCAAGATTTATTTGGAACGAAAAACGTCTCCACCGACTGTCGTAAATCAAAAGAATTTCTCTAGTAACATTAGGCGAACAAGCATTTATCCCTGCCACTCATATTGCAAATGTAATGAAAATACAGATAAGGTGCATGTAAATCAATCAAATACAGTCAATGGTATGACTTCTATAACCTGTAGCCCCTCCCCCAGTTACAGGCTGTGCAGTGCAGTTAGCACTTGAACCTCACTGCTAATACCGCTCTTCCTAACACTGAGAGTCTCTTTCTCTGTTTAACACACACACACACACACACACACACACACACACACACACAGTTTCTGCACCTGTGCTGTGTGTTGATAACCAGCAGTCCACTGACACTAAATGGAGCTTGTAAAGGCAGAGGGTGCAGCTAAACAGCCATGAAGCAGAATTACAGAAGCACATGTACACACACACACACACACACACACACACACACACACACACATACATTAATACTCATAAGTGGATATATAGAAACTCAAGTGGCAGGCGCACTTGGGAATTCAAGCACACACACAGACAAACATATAGAAATGCAAACACGTGTGGGGCTAGGCACACACACACACACACACACACGGCTATGTGACAGTACACACACACACACACACACACACAGGCATCGTGGGTTTTTTTTGTTGTTTTTTTAAAGAGTCCCAGTGGTTTGGTGGGGCTGCATGCTGGACTACCACAGAGATCCTATCAGGTGCAGCCAGCATGCTTCAGCAGAGAACCAGAGATCAACGGGGCCAGCAGGAATGAAGACAAACACACACACACACACACACGTGCACCCACACAGCGGCGTACCATTACCTTTGCTTAATAATACCCCACATATCAATAACCTGCCCAAACCTTAACCCTAAACTCCAGTAATTAGAATGTATTCTTTTTCAACTCTCATATAAAAATGTAATTTAACATGGAAAAAAAAAATACTGCATCTTCCTCACAGGGACCAGCAGGTGACAAGATGGAGCACCTCTGCCCTACTGCACAGCCCAGGCGACACAGGGGCCTCGTTGAGGTGCTTCCTCCAGCCTTGCTGATTCACATGTCCATAACAGCCCAGTAGCCCAGTTCATCCATCACGCCCATAAACTGCTCAGCGGGCCCTCTGCCCGGCACGCTGTGGGAAGCCCGCGGAACGCACTTTAAGATCCCTTATCGCCATGGCGATGCCGAACAGAGCTCCTTTCATTTCTTACCCACGTCCAGATCGACGGGGTGGGATGGGAGGGTCGGGATCATCCGACCGAGCCGAACGCAGCGGAGGACGACAGTCCACTTCACCTCCGCCACATTTCACCGGGGGGGGGGGGGTGGATGGTTATTGGCATACAGTGCATGTGGCTGTAGGTTGATGAGGCTGTTCTGTTAGTGGGTGGGGGAGACAGCGTTATGATCTCTGTGAAGGTACCGCGTGGTGAAAAAACACCCTCACTGCTATACTCATCGCACTCTGGTCCGCATGGACATGAAAGGCATGGGACTGTTTATGTAGAGGGTGTAAGGGGTAGCATGTTTGAGAACGCATGCAATCTGCAGTGGGCAAGGACTTCTAAGGCTTGACTCATGGTTCATTGGGTCTTTATGGTTAAAACTGATGTGTTTTGCAGACGTCTCTGAGAACGGCCTGACAAAAGCCTCCTTCAGGCCTCCAGAGCACCAAACGTTCTCATGTGGTCAACATCAGAGCACCAAATACTTCTCTTCTTACACCTCTCTCTCTCTCTTTCTCTCTTACGTTTCGAGTGGTATTTCTTGGGCCTGGCGAAGCTGACGCAAAGTCCTCACCGTCGCTGTGGCTTCACGAGGTCGTGTTCTCGAAGCGGCGTCCGGTTCGGCATCTAGCTGCGGACACCCGGATGGTCGCTTCCGCGCTGTAATCTCCCGCGTGCCTTCCTGTTCGCACGCCATGTGACACCGTTTTCCCATCCAAGCGGACTGTGCAAAGCTCCAACGGGGAGATGCTATCCGTCACACGTAGGGGGCGCCACATCAACATCTACGGCTTTGGTTCTCTCTGCGTATTTAGTGGGTGTATCGGTGGAGACAGTATCTCTTACCAGTGTCACTCAGCGATCGGTGTATATGGAATCAGAAAGGAAGGAAAGCATGGACAGATATTTCCTCTCGTCCAAAGCCACCTGTCCTGTGTGTGTGTGTGTGTGTGTGTGTGTGTGTGTGTGTGTGTGTGTTCAACCCGGAGATCTGGAGCGTCACTGTTTGCTGTTTGTAAAGCGGACAGATCCTTGTGTGCGTATGAATGACAGGCCAACGACAGCGTTCGTGCTACCATTTCCGAAGCCACTGGAGGGGACAGCCTTGGGAACGTCGCGCGAAACGCTCGCGCTGAAAGCTGCCAGACGAAGGCTCTCGTTCCCAGTGTGTCTAGGATTGATGGCCGTGTTGCAGCTCTGGCTTCCTGTAGGAGATATATGTGAGATGCGAGATTAGTGCTGCACTGACAAAAAAAAAACAGCATCAAGGCCTTTACCACCATGAAATGTGTGTGTGGTTGGAAGTGTATTTTGGCAAGATTTTTAGTGTCTATGTGCAGACATAATGTCTGTAAGTGTATGTGTGGTATGGCATGTGTTTAGTGTGCAGGGTTAATATCTGTGTGTGTGTGTGTGTGTGTGTGTGTGTGTGTGTGGTCCATGGGGTAACAGGTTCAGCGTGACTAATTGAGCAGGCTTAGACGGGCCCTGTCTCAGCCCCAATTAGACATGCGTGCACACACACACACACACGGAAGACACTAGAGGCTATTATATCTACTGCTGGCCATTATGTCAGAAGTCATTGCACAGGGGAACAGAGAGGACATGCACTTTGAGTGCTCTATGTCTAGGTCAGACAGTTAGAGCTGTGGGTGTGTGTGTGTGCACGTGCATGAGTGCTGTACTAACCCTGTGAGCACAGTCCTAATGCCTTTCCTATAAAACGGAGGGAGAAAGATGGAGAACGAGTGGATAATTAGGAGAGGAAGCTAGAGCGCAGGTTCCAAGCGAGCCAGGCATAGTTAGGGAGAGTTAAAGGGAGGAGCTTAATAAGAAAGCGAGAGTGTGAGACAGACAGTCACACAAGGAGAGAAGAAAAGAGCAGGAGGGTTCAGGGGTGACGCCCCCTGCCCCCTGCGGTCGGGTGGCGTCGGAGGTAAATGCCCCCGTCTCTCCTCACGTGGCTCCAGACCCCTGCTGTGTCACCCATAACTCCCCCCTCCTCCTCCATCGTTACACGGCAGCGAGGCGCTGTTCCACTCAGGTACTTCGCCTTGGAGACGGGAAAGCGGAGGGATCGGTTTGGAACGGGAACTGATCCTCACTTTTACCACTGTCGTCTATGCGTCTTTTATTATATCCTCATTTCTCTCAGCGAAACACAGCAGACATCATTCCTCTTGCGTCTCTTGTCAGCATGAGCCTGTGGAGTGAGAACAGCATTGTGTGTGTGTGTGTGTGAGAGAGAGAACAAAGCTCAGTGTGCATGCCAGTGTGTGTGTACATGAGTAAGGCCGTGTGTGTAAGTGCAGACAGGTCTGTGGTAGAATAATAGCACACTGGATGTCAGTGACGTGTGTGCTGACAGGGTTGGAGCACACTCTCGTTTTTGAGAGTTTATTTAATGGTTGCCCACTGCTGATGGACACTCTGCTCACTCACACACGTCTCTCTCTCTTTCTCTCTGTTACACACACACACACACACACACACATTATGTCTGACCACACTGCTTGCCTGTTTCAAAAACAAACACATTTCTCTTACTCTTTCTGTCACTCAAGGTCTGTCTCTGCTCTGCATTGTGGGAAAGCAAGACAGTCCGTTGTAGTCTCAGGCCGGCCCTCCCCAGTTTCTGCCACATATTCCCTGGAAATTGCCCCGGTCCCCCAAATCAAACAGAACGAAGTGGAATTAAATCGTCGCTCCTTTCAGCTGGAATCCCCTCCGAGCGGGAAAGCGTGCATTCCAGAAACCGCTAATAACTCTCGGAACGACCGGCTCGGCCAGCGCTGCGTTCCCCTCTGCCAGGCGCTTACCGCGGGGCCGGAGACGAGGGCGGAGCGGGGGAATGTTTGCTTTGCAAAACAATCTCTTCAGAAGTGAGGATTATCTGCTCGGAATGGCGACGGAGCTCCTGCGAGATAAAGTTCCGAACGCTTCAAGCAAACGATTCAAACGTGCCGTATTTCACGCCGTGCCGAAGGTCTAAGCGGCGGGAAAGGAAAGGCGCTCGCTGGAGGAATTCGGGAATCCCACAATGCCTGGCCAGACACTGAGACTATCAGCTCGCAACCGTAGAGAGACGACCGGGGAATGTTTGCTTTGGAACTGCAGAAAAAGGAAAAAATGAAACATTGGTTTTGAGAAAAAAAGAACAGGACGTACGCAGGTTTGATGTGTGTGGTGAACAGAATGTTGTAAGATGGTTTTACTGAGCCTCACTCAGAACCGTCCAGGAGAAGATATCGTCACACGATTCTGCCGCCAAGCATGTCCACACAGTCATCAACATTAGTCCTGACGCAGACTTTAAAACGAACACCACCATGAGATTAAACCCTCTGGTCATTCGGTGTAGAACCCTATCATGGGTGCTGGTGTGTGCGCACACTCAGTCTTCAGCTTCAGTGCTTGGGTGGCCATTTCTAAATGTATTCGGTCAAGAACACAAACTCAACAACGCACATTAGTGTAAGTACTAAATTTTGCCACTAGAGGCTCACTTGGTCACTAAACACACTGGACATAAGTTGAAATATAGAACTTTAAATAATACAATGAACACCTATTAAATCTTCTCAGTTTTCCCCTCTATGCTCTCTCATAATCTTTCTTTTTCATCTTCCATTTCTCTCTCTCTCTCTCTGTGTCTGTGCCTAGTTGCTGTAGGTTGACCACCCTGTGATTTATAACTTGGTTCCTTCTCCTGGTATCCCTTCCTGTGTTTCCGTGCATGTACACACACGTTCCTGCTCTTTCCCTTGGATAAGGGTTAAGACTAGTGCATTTCCACTACACACATGCACTAAACTCCAAAACTAATACTCTCTAATAGCTCTAATACTAAACACTAACCCTGACCTCCAGTCTAATACACTAAACCCAGACTGACTAATTATTCTAATCTAACTCAAACTCCTCTCTTAAAATTAATCCATAACCTAATCCCCTTTAAGCGTAATGAAACTACTATTACTCCCACTACATCCTTGTGTGTTTTACATCTGGTCCTCACAAACAGAAAGAAAAAAGAAATATAATCATACATACACCCTCTTCCACACACACACAGACGAGACACGCCGTGCAGTTTCGAGACGTTCCAGACGTCCCATACCACCTGTTGCCGTAGGGACGGCAGAGAGAACTGAATGGGCAGTTTGCATGGCAAGAACTTAATGACTCTCCAGAACCCAAGGTGGACACACACACACACACACACACACACAGGTAGGCAGTCAAAAAGCATAATCAGAATGGTACACACACTACGTTACAGCGTGTAATGGGTGTGATGCATGCTTTGAAAAGCGTGTGCTTGTGTGGTTTTTAACATTTATATAATCTGGGTACTGAACCTGTTTGTTGTGGTTTTAATGTTTCTGATCCTGCACAGTTGTACTACACTACTATAATACTACTTGTTGATGCACTTGAATCGAGGGAAAATGATCTGAAATTTGGTGAAAAGCCTTAGTTGTCTTGCCATCAGCTGTTTGCTGGGGTAAATGAAGGAGTGTGTGAAGTGCAACTGGTATTTAAGACCACACTACCCATAATGCAACACCAACCCCAACCGACCCTCGGTCCTCGAGCTTGGCTCTACCTCGACCCCCTCCAACCAGGAGCAGGGGCAGCTACAAGCCAGGTCCAACTCGATAGAGGGAGGAGCTGTTTTGGTTAAGCTAGAGAACGGGATTAGCAACATCATGTTTGTGTGGGACGGCTAACCGAGCCGCGTTAAGCAGCTAGCTGTAGGGCGCTCCCCGGGCACATGCACGTAGAACACACACTCCAGACGCACCGCAAGCCACTTAAAGTCACTGACATACGGATGCCTCAAGTGAACCACACACACGCATGAGGAAAAACCCTCCTGACGCATCTGAAATACCCATTCCAGCCCCCCCCCCAGGCACCGCGGCTTCTGAGCCTCGTATGTGTGTGTGTGTGTGTGAGATGCAGACTGCATTCCAGTGGCGCTGATGAGCTGGGCGTACCGCTGCAGTACTGGAGCAGTAAGGGACATCAGCAAGCTTCCTACCGCGCAAGCAGCGTGTCTGCGGCCATGTGTGTGTGTGTGTGTGTGTGTGTGAGCGTGTGTTGTGGCCGGTGGGGCCGGGCCGCAAGCGCAGGGCGTCATGGACGCCGTCGTCAGGCCACGCCTGCGGGGGATGCCGCGGTGACCCTGTTCCCGCGGGAACGCAGACATACTCTGGAACGAGTGAAAAAGAAACAAGAGTGGGAGTGCGTGAGAAGCAAGGATACTTCGAGGGTGTGACAGCCTCACACACACACACACACACACACGAATTAGTGTATATATCAGACAAGACAGGCTGGCAAATGAACACACACCCCCTGTGTGCGCGCTACCTGTGGCAAAGCCAACAGACCTGGAGAACTGAAACTGTTCAACATTTCGCAGCCAAATACAACTTCAAAACACACACACACGTACATATATAGATCAGAGTGGATCCGTGTGATGTTTGCTCTGTAAACAGCTGCAGCTGGGCTAGGATGGGTCCCTCCCCTGCGGCTGGCAGGCGCCCAGAAGGGGGGTGGAGGGGACGTCTCCGCCCTAATCTGCGCCCCTGGTGGAAGGCGAGCTGGAGCCGTCGTCCTGGCTCCACGCTCCCCGGCCCGGGCCGCACTGCTGAGAACGGACGGGACGCGTGCCGAGACGTGGACAGGCAAAGGAGGACATGGAGAAAGAGGGAACGAGACGTCGCTCTGTCCTGATGTCCTGACCTTTTCTCTGAAGATGGAGAACCTTTCAGGGCTTGGTTTAACAGGCATGTCACAGAGCCCCTACCTGCGTACGTCAACACTCCGCTCTGTCCGAACCCCAGCCAGGCTGAAGGGCTGCGCTTTAGAGGTTGAGCCCAGAACTTGAACTACTCTTATTCACTTCAAGGCCATGTTTCAGTTTAGCATGGTGCAGCGATAAAGCAAACTATGAAGCGTACTCTTCCATGATAGGTATTTTAAAATATTCAAATGGCAGATTATGCATTTTCAGAATCCAATTAGCGTGACATCAAGTGGTAATGGAAGGTCTAAGATGTTTGTTCAGAGGTTTCAGACGTTTCACTGACCTTCAATTTCTTACATCCTTGCAATACGATATAATGTATAACAGGCAGCATCTGCACCAAGCCTGAAGACACCCTAACGCTTACACTGGGACTGTGGGCGGGGCTTACCTCAGCCCTGAAGGCACCTTAATGCCTGTGCTGGGCCTGTGGGCGGGGCTCCTAGCTGTGGCCTCAAACAACTCAGCGGTAGCTTGGGCCACGGCAAAGCTTTAATTAGTCTGTAACTGCTGCTTACGAAGCTCGGAGCCAGGCTTCAGTTAATGACTGTCGAGTGAGCACTTGTAATCAGCTCTCCCAGCCCGTGTGATCAGCCTGCCTTTAACAGTTGACCCATGCGCAGGCTTTATAATTAGCAAATGCAAACAACAGCATGGGAAATGGCCGCCCTTCTGAAACTGAGGAGGAGCTGGCTGAACCGAGCCCAAACCCAGGACAGACGCCGACTACACGGGCAGGCGGTACTGCTACAGATCCTTCAGGCTCTTTTAACATCCACTCATCCCTGCTCGCACACACACGCATATATATACACACATGCACGTGCACACACACGTGTGCACGCACACGATAAACAAGGTACTTTTACCAAAATATAATCAACCATAAGGCACTAGGCCTACAAAAAAAAAACCACATGAAACAGTTACATCATATTATATTGATTAATGAGTCATTACAGATAAAAGAAACAAAACTAAAGTAAAATGGAAGGAGGAGACGTAATTTTGGTGTGTCTTTAAAACAGTACAAGTAACAGTGAATATACAAGTGCACATTAGGACTGCCTGCCCCCTCTACACACGGCAGCCATTAATCTACATGCAGCCCACACTCGGGCGAGACCTGCTGAACCAGCAATGCTCAGGACAGTATTACTACTGTGCGTCTGTGAGGGACCGTGCCTTTGACACCACTTGGCTGGTGTGAATTTGTGCTTCTCCGATCTTTTACTGTGTGTGTGTGTGTGTGTGTGTGTGTGTATGCAGGCTGAAGGATGGCCGTTAGGTTGAATCCTGAACCAGTCACTGTGCATAAGTAGAGAAGGCTGAAGTAAGTAAATCTTTGGGATTCCTGGGTGGCTGTGACAATCTGTGAGAATGGACGTGTGTGTGGTGGGAGGTCATCTCTCAGCCTCTATGGACATTCTCTTTGAGGTAGTTGTGTGTGTGTGCTCGCATGTGTGTGTGTGTGTGTGTATGTGTGTGCGTGCGTGCAGTCTTCATCCCTCGGTCTCTCCGTGGACGTTCTCCATGTGCACTTTGAGGTAGTCGTTGCGGGTAAACTTCTTGTGGCACAGTGAGCACTCGGCCATGGGTCTGTTGGGGTTGTGAGTCAGCTTATGTCTGATCAGCATCTTCTTCAGGCTGAATGACAGGTCACACACCTACATCCACACACAACAGAAAAAACCCATTGTTACATACCCACAACCAATCACAGGGGAGAAAAAAGGGAGAAGGTTTCCCTCGTGGGGGGGGGGGGGGGGGGGGGTGTGCCGATGTCCACAAAGACCTTAAGACAGCCACCAACGCACCACCCCCCAGACGTGGGGAGCGGGGGGG
>JAOYMR010000020.1:4492397-4502995 GCA_025802075.1 Tenebrosternarchus preto
TCATTGCAGACCTTAGTGATCTATAGCACTATAGAAGGGCTTAAACTCTGCCCTGTCACCAGAGGCAGAATGAGGGCGGGGTTACACCCAGTCCTGATATTAGAGGCAGGATGAGGGCGGAGTTAAACCCAGTCCTGACACCAGATGCAGGATGAGGGCGGAGTTAAATGAAGCCTTGCTTTCAGACCCAGAATTAGACCAGTCTTGGTTTCAGTGGTTGGAGACGAACCTGACCAGTTTCATACAGCATCTACAAACAACTACTCTCTCAGCTCCTACTGTAAGAGCCTGTGGACTGTGTTTAGGGTGTGTGTGTGTGTGTGTGGTGCAGTACTAACGTCACACTGGAAGGGTTTCTCTCCGGTGTGTGTGCGCATGTGTTCATCCAAGCCTCGTTTCTGACTGAAGGCCTTATTGCACTCTGTGCATTTATATGGCTTTTCCTGTAGAGAGAGGAAGAGAGAGGAAAACACCATTAATAAATATAGGAACAATGATTCCAAAATACTTGGCCTAAAAACCATATTACAGGCCTCAAATGCTCACTTCTGAACAAGTTTAACCAAATGCTTATTTAAAAACAATAATAATATTCCACAAACTAGCTAAAATGTTAATGTAGTGTGTTGGTTAATGTAGTTCAAAGCACACAAAGGTAGTGGAAAGTCAAGGGCAGCTCATTTGTTCTGGCTGTACACTGAAGACATTTAAGTTTGAGCTAAAATAAAATGAATCCGACTCAATAGATCAGAACTTCAGTTGTTATATCATCTTGGTGCCTGTAATGTAGATGTAGAAACGATTAAATGATGTTTATGATGCAGAATGAGGCAGAAATGCTGCATGATTGTTTAAAGGCTGATTTGTTCATTTCTGACCTTGGAGAGAAAAAAAAAAATTGCAATTTAAAATATTTCCTACACAGAAGCTTTTACTTTGAAAAATGTACTTCACTACAGAATACATGCCCTTAAATGTAATGCAAATGCAATCAGTGTGAGTACCAGATTTTAAATACTGGTACTCAAATATAAATTCAAGTTACTCAAACACTGTCTTTGAAAATGATAACCTAATAGAATATGTAACACAATACATTTAAAGGGCAAGTACTCAGTAATATGCATCATAAATCCAATTTCAAAATATTCCTAATACTACTTGGGATTAACCTAAACCAGATACCATTCATTCCAATTTACACTTTTCAAAGATTAAAAACACCAGTTCTAAAAGCCTTTACTGATACAATATATTGTAGTGTACATTAGTACTAAAAACATAAAACCAGATCATGACTTCACAATACTGGAAGGTCAAACACCAACATATTGAATGAATAATCCACATGCCAGACATACGCATTTATGAAAAGGCCAAAATAAAAATTACACATGTTCAGACAATAGTTCCATTATTACACATGTTCAGACAATAGTTCCATTCAATCATTGGCAGATTTCTGTAATCATTCAAACATCCGTCACTCTCCGGCTTTTGTATTTGTTCTGTTATTCACCTAGACGTGCGTGTACACGCACACACACCATTCTGTAATGTAAACAAATGAAGCGTCTGGAACACATTTTACAGGGGAAAGCACGACTGCAGTCCTCATAAGCACCCAGACTCACACGCCACAAACACACATGCAGACTGCACCAGCTTTCACACAAATGGAAATGCTCATGCATCCTTATAGATGCTCACTTGCGTATTTCACACACACACACACACACACACACACACACACACACACACACACACACACACACACATACAAACAGTTAGACATAAACAGCATTATCTTCCCGGCACATTTCCATCAACGTGATCCAGTCTAAACACACTCTGGCTAGGATCAGCACTACATAGTGATCACCTGTAGCAGAAGCTCGTGGTCCAGCCCTGTGTGTGTGTGTGTGTGTGTGTGTGTGTGTGTGTCAGGGTGGCAGACACACACACAGACAGGACACAGGAAGCAAAGATCCTGGGAAACGGGACACACTTTATCACGTGTGTGTGTGTGTGTGTGTGTGTGTGTGTCAGGGGGGCTCCTGAACTCGTGAGAGTACAGCACAAGCGCTGTGGGGTGGGGAGGTGTGTGACCAATGATGCACTGGGCCATGAGCCTGTCCAGCCAGATCAAACAGCACCGTCTTTCTGGTGTGAAGATCAGACCCCGTGACAAACAGCGGATGAAGGTGCTCCGATTTCGCGTGCAGGCAAGCAGACATTGAAATAGAAAGTCAGTGATTACCATGGAGAATAAACAAACAAATGCATTATTAACTAACAAAGTGAAATTAAATGAAATAAATGTCCATTCAGGAGAAGACAGAAGAGGCCTTTTATGTTTTCTAGAATAAATCAGAGTCTTTTTCATCATGACCTCATCAGCACTGCAAGCGTCTGTGGTGTGTCAGAGCTCCTGCAGCCGCAGAGAGGCTGGGTGCTTCGCTACTCAGCGGGTGGAATTAGCCGAGCCGGCGACTGTGAAGCCCGCAGGCAGTGCAGATGCTCGGGCCGGGGTTGCCTGCTCCAGCCTGACAGACACCACCTTCTTATACTCACAGCAAAGAACAGGAGGAGTAAGAGAGATGGAGATCAAACACACACACACACACACCCTTTCATAGAACACTTTCAAAGCGAAAGGCATTTTATGTTAAAATGTCCCCACAAAAATGTCCCCATATTGCCAGAACTGTTGTCACATTTTTATGGGGACTTTTTCCTACATCAACGTTTGTGTAGGTGTGTGTGCGCGCATTGCCGTTTTGATGAGGAAATATTAAACAGTTAGTAACTGTCAGTATGATGGATTGATGTAAAGCAGAGGGTAATGCTAACGTGGTGGGCGGGTCTGTGGTACAGCCAGCACGTCCAAGTTTCCTTAGGCAGGTCCCCATCCAGCAACTTATGGAAAAGCTGTTTTCCACGGAAACGAGTGCCGCATCGCAGGTTTTTGGTCAGCGGGCAACGTTAGGCGTGGCTCTAGAGAAACGGCCTTTCAGTTACATACTACAACACCAAAGCCCAGGGCAGAGCTGGACTCCGTCACTCGCCCAGTTTGAAGCACCTGGCTGTGTTCCTTTAACTGATAGCCAATTAGCACCTTGAAGCTCACAGACTGACGTCAATGTTCTGCAAATAGTGAAGGAATCTCTGCCGAGATATAGTGAACCACGTATACAAGCAAATACAAGCAAATCCATGCCCATGTCTATGTGTTTTGTGAAGTTTGTAATCTATGTTGGAGCTTGCTTGGAGAGCTTTACGAGGTGACAGTTTGCAAGGCGAGTCTGCGTTTAGAGAGAAGAGGTAGTATGGGGTCATCTGGTCTGCACGCAGAGTCTGAGAACCTCTGAATTCCATGGTAGGCCATAAAGAGGTACTCCTCCAGCATCTGGTTTGTACGCAAGGTCTGCATTCAGATGGGCAGTCCTTAAGCCTTCGGTTGACGTGCCAGACCGGCGAGCTTGGGCAGTTCCGCACTACCGGGTTTGCGTTTGGCGAGGTTCGAGTTCCATGAAACCTCCATTTGAGAGCCACTGAAGGATCTTATGTTTATGTTAGGTGATGCTTTGCTTGGTGGATCATTAGATGAACCTTCAAGATGCTTGGCTTTTTGTTTATGATGTGCTTATTCCTCGCTGTTCTACTTTTCACTGGCCTCTTATGACCCAGATGGAGGTGACCATGCTTGTTTCAAACACATGGAATGTGTCTTTAATCCCCACACCGTCTTGGAAATGCTGCCCCACTGATTTGTGCATCAGTTCTGCAGGAACTGTGTATGTAATTTTATACATCACAAAAGAACCAGGAATGGTGGTACATTTCTGGAAAAAACACATCTATTTTAAAAAGATCCCCATAGTTCTCGCTGAATTTGGCAAATAAAACATCAGTTATGCTGAGCTGTTTGGGCGGCATTTGTTGTAGAAAGATCTAAAACAAAGCAGGTGAAACAGTCAGTGGTCCAAGTGATGGAGAAGCTGTTTGAGGTGACTGGTTTTCTTGTTTCTTGCAACATTAAATAAAGGTTAAAAAAAAAAAAATTAAAAAACAGCAGACCACAGGGTGTGTATTGTGGGAGCAGCTAAGCGCATCCCACTGTGTCTTTACTTTCTTCCTTCTACCTGAGAGAGTGGCATGAGCCACCAGCGCGTCCTCGGCTCACCTCTCCGATCTCACGCTCTGCAGTTTGGACTATCGGAGAAGACCTCCCAGCGCACAGAAACAAACGTGTGCGTGCTTGCTCAGTTAGACATGCTTGATGAAGCACAGTGGTCAGAATGGAAGGAGATGAGCTTTTTCACACACCTGAACATGCTTCCGACATGACTGCACGAACGCAAGGGCCTTTAAACAAAAAAACTAACAAACAAACAAACAAAAAAACCCCACAGTTGTTCTATGTATAAATCCGCTTTTGAGAATTGGTATGTGTGGTGCTTGGAGGCGTGGTGCTCTGTGGTGGAGAAGCATCCCCCCCTCACTGACCAGACGCAACGTGGGCTAAACACATCCACCAACCTCCACCAGACACAGCTGGAGAGCAGTGCTGCCCTTTTACACACACACACACACACACACACACACAAACGCGCACACATACGCGCACACAGATTCACATACTCACTCTCTCTCACACATACACACACACACACACACACACACACACACATAGGGTGTTAGGGTGGAGGTTGTATGGAAAAGCAACAAAAAACATTTCCATACCGGCAGCATTTCCACAATGTGCACAACCAAACTTTAATGGAACAACTCATGCAGAGAGAGGGAGAGATCTGTGTACGTGGGACTGGGTGTGGAAAGGTTAGAACGTGTTTGCTGTTGAGTCTTACCCGAGTGTGTGTGCGTATATGCATCTTCAACCCATCGTTCTTGCTGAAGGCTTTGTCACAGTAAGGACACTGATAAGGGCGTTCCCCTAAACAAACACACATGCACACGCAAAATCATCATCATCATCATCATCATCATCATCATCGCAGTGGCACACACCAATCCAAATGTGCAGTTAACCTGGACCTAAATCCAAGGACCTTGAAGGGACTAATGCCGGGAAAAGGACTTCTTGTTCTCTCTCTGCGTGCTGGGCTGGATCAAAGCCACGAGAATAACTGAGGGGAGAAAAAAAAAAAAAGATACTCCAAGACTCTCGGAGGAATAACTGCTGTGGTGAGAGCCAAAGCCTTGAAACTGTCTGGAGATTCTATTTAAGATTCCATGGCTTCCATTATGACATCACGCGCACTCCACCAGAACTGGAATTCTCCACTCGGTTGTAGAACGGTTCCACCCACGCTACGCATGGGGGAACTGGTTAGGAAGAGGAAGCTCGGAAGGCCATAAGAAAAACCGCTGGAGTTCTGCCTGCCGGCCAAAATCTCGACTTACAACACGCGTGACCAGCCAGGCCTCGTACTGGTGCGTTTTTGCGCTTTCAAATGGTCTCAGTATGTTGAACTGGAGCAAAACAACAGATGACAGAAAGGGCCACTGTAGTGTTGTGAAGACTCATATATTCTATGGTCATTCTGCCATAACTGAACTGGCTTTCACTGTATCCAGAACAGTTGTATGTACAGGCATCATGGGTAGAGGTTCGAAGGTTATGGAAAGCATGTGAAATGATGAAGTGTGCATCTGAAAGGACACACCCCCAGACAGACACACCACCGCACAAAGAGTTCCAACTCCTTAAAGTGCAATAAATAAGAACTTGAGAATTTAAGCTTACAACGTATGAACTTTAAGCTAGCTAAAGAACATCTGGTTCAATACAGCACAGAGCATGAAACATGACATTTGCTTCTCAGGTTCTAAATGCAGTTGTTCCTCCACGATACCTTAACCTTGCATTTAAACACATACATATATCTACCCAGCAAATTTTTCTGTCTTTCTGTCAAAGAGCCAACAGCCCCGCCCCCTCTGATAATCAACCCTTTTTTCCCTCTAATCTTTCAGATCTTCACCTAGACTGACCCAAGGTGGGCGGGGTCACTCAGGCCCCTCCCCACCACACGTTCAAAGTCCCACTGCTAGAGATGCTATCAGCATGTACTCAATGGGGCTGCAAACAGGTAGTGACAAGCTGTCAATCACAGGAGAAGCGGACACGTGGATCTGCTTTAACGCGAGTCGATTTGGGAAGCAGATTGTGGAAAGCAGCTTGGCCCAGAGCTCCAGAGGCCTTCGCTGTGTGAGAACTCAGGTGGTAACTGACAGGCCACCCCGCCCTGGTGAAAATGGAACGCAGATACGCATACTGGGTATACTAACAACCGAAGTTCCTGTCTGATTCAACAGTGAACCATCCTCTTCAGAACTTACACATTCTTCCTTCTTTCATTAGTTGAAAGTGGTTGAAGCAGAAACATAAAAGCTAAAGATGCTAACACCAGTGTGAGCACCCATCAACAACATTTGCTCAATGCTAACAGCCCTCTATTAACTTGCTGTAACTCGCAAATTCATTATTAGCCATGGATTATTCATTATTACATGGCAAATTCATTATTAGCCATTATTAGCCATGAAGGTATTTAGCAGAGTGTGTTTGGGTGAGAGTATTCCTGCAAAGGCGTCCATTGCATGCCGACTTGTTGCTGGCCCGTATTCCGCTGCCACCGTCCATCACCACTAGGGGGCAGCGAGGAGCCTGGGCCACTGAAACAAAGCCTCATTCTAATTTCAGCCCTTTCTGGGCTAATGATATAAGGGTCTGCTGGGTGGAGAGTGGCTCCCTGCGGAATGAGGAACACGCCTGGCAACTGGGACGGCTCCTCGAGGAACATGGTAAACGCATCTCTTAATAAGATGCAGCCTTCGGTGGGATACATGCCGTCTGAGGTGTGTGTGTGTGTGGGTTTTGTGCAAGTGTTTACATCCGAGCTGAATGTACGACAATCTGACTTTTAATCCATGTAGCAAGTGTATCCTCTTAAGGGACTAAACGTTGGACCGAAAAAAAAAACCCCACGTTGTTTAATTAGATAAAGATGACAAGATTGCCAGGGCTTCTTCTCCGCTTGTCCTGTGAGTAATAAGGTTAATGAGCTCAGCTTCCGGGGAGTTAACAGGGTAAGATCCTCATTTAGTTGAAGATGGCTCTTGAGGCATGTCTGTGATGAAAATCGGCAGTGATGCTCCATGGCGGTGGTTTAACACAGGAGCTCCCACTCCGGTTCGCCCACCTGACTCCTGCGGTGAGTCCCGTTCGGCACCTTACTGGCACAAATCCTGCCGGATCAGCTGGACAGGGCTCCAAGGATCTGCTTTGTTTGGATGGGGTAATTACTTCAAGCCGTTGTGGCAAAGTAACGTTGTGGTCATCTCACCGACCACGAGCTCTGGGTCACCATTATCTTCTGGTTCAGGAAGGAACTCGGAAGACTGTCTCTGCATTGAAGACACATCTCCACCTCCAGGTCCTCGTCGTCGTCCCCCAGATCTGCTGGAACTCTGAGTAGAGCACTAGACTCCGACCAGCACTAGACTCCCGAGGTATCCACCGTTCCAAGAGGCCTCTCCTACTCTTCAAAGAGCCGAACATGGACGAACAATCCAATCTGAACAATGTCCGTTGGGGGTGGCACCTTGGGGTGGTGGAGGGTCGGGTTCTGACTCGTCACTTCAGGCCACCAGAGAGCCGTGCCGACCGAGACCCTGCTCTGTGGGGAATTCTGGGACTGTGGAGGAACCTTCGTGTTTCAGAAAGGGCATTCACTTCTGTGTGGACGTGTATTTGAACATTTCGCTCCTGCTAAACTATTGCGTGGATACAGTTAGGGACTCCCAGTGTCTGCCAGACAGGCCAACGTTAATTCACTGTTACACTGACAAGCCTCCAGACTCTAGGAACACATTCCAAAGGACGGTGCATTTTTTAGAGCTTCTTTGACTTAGTAGCTCCAGTTCACTTAACCCAAACCAGTTGGACCGTATCAGCTGGGTGCAGTTATAATGGGAGTCTCATCTTTTGTTGTTCTGATTTAGCTTAGCTGTTAGGGGATTAACATAAGAGATGCCTGATGTGCATTGTCGTGTGTGTGTGTGTGTGTGTGTGTGTGTACAGAAACAGAGGGGCTAATTGATTTAACATGCTCTGTAACAGGACACCGTGTGTGTTTGTGTGTGTTTGTGTGTGTGACCCCTGGGTGTCTGCCTTTAGCCCCAGTCATCCCCACTGGCCCCTAAAGTCCCCCAGCCAGCCAAGTGATCCATTTGGCACCCTGTGTGTGTGTGTGTGGTGTGTGTGTGTGTGGTGTGTGTGTGTGTGTGGTGTACAGATGACTGTCCCCACTGCATGCTTTCCCTGCTGAGTGTTTGTTTTTGGGGTTATGTGGAGAGGTTTGGGGTTCCGTTACTTCAGTCTGACATGCATTAGCTTCGGCCGTCACTAAATGTGGCCCTGGGAACCTACTGCCAAAGGCATGTGTGCGCCACGCAGACCCAGAGAGTCCAAATGAACCCGAGTGCCTGCAGCTGGTCATTCACACCCAGGCATCACTGGACCTGTTTGCTGATTTGAGTCTGTGCTCTGTCCCATTGCTTAGGCGGCAAAGACCTAAAGTCAACCTGCTTCACTCTCTTCAAGTCATCAAAACACAAGAAATGCTGATCTATTTGGCCCGCTGCCAGAGCTCTTCCAGGCTGTCCTCTTAAACATACCCCCCCTCCTCCAGGGGGGAGCAAACTGGAAACAGCACTCACACGGGGAAGGGGGGGGGGCCTTTTACCCACAGGAATCTTCACCCAGCAGCTCCAGTTCCCACCCCGAAGAAGAATACGGCAGAACCGAAACAATGAAGCCCAAACGAACATGTGCACACGCTATGAGCAGGAGTGTGTGATGTCTAAACACCACAGCACAGCACACAAAAGACTGCTTAGACGCAGATGCCAGGAGTGTTTCAAAAGCGATTACCTCTCTCACACTCACACACACACACAGATGCACCTGCACATACTCTCTCTCTCTCTCTCACACACACACACTAAAACTGAATTCATATGTGGAGGTTCCTTAACTGCTATAATATTTCATATTGATACACAATCTCATATGGATGTTATAAAGTGAGCTTTCAAGACCGCAGCTTTGACATCCTATATCTTACTCTTCTGTTTATGTCTTTGCTTCTGAGGATTTATAAAACCATTTGGTTCATAAAACCCTTTGTCAGAAAAAAAGAAACATTTTGAAAAGGTGAAGGATAACGGGTATTTGTACAGGATTTGTACGCCCAAAGTGCCTGTCCTTCCTAGACATTATGAAATATTAATTATCAGTATATTACTGTGCCATGATGTTACGTTGCTGTGAGTGTACATGGCAAAGGTGAATAATTGTTCTTGATGTATTTTTACTAGAGATGGAATTAACATGTTATGGTATATAATGCAGACACACAGACTCAGTGGTGCTGAACACACACATACACACACCCCTGTCTTACAATGGGTCTTTCAGTCTTATTTTTGCAGACCTGCAAACCCCGGGACAGCACTTGAACCTGGGTCGTTTCCCAGCCGTGACACAGCCTATGAGGTCATTCAGTGTCTGCATTCTGTAAGCGTTTCCTTCAGGTCCTCCTGTTCATATGACCTGTTAGCCAACTACATCACACACAGTCCTGCTGTGTGACATCAACTCCGGGCCCAGTCCTGGAAAACTGCTTAAAATACACACACGAATGTGAATATTCATGTACACACATACACAGCACACGCGTTATGACGTAGTGCAATACCTGGGCTGATAAACAAAACACTCATTCACTCTTCATGTCTCCAATATGTCTGCTAGACCATTCTGAGAGGGGCCGTGCAGGGAACAGGGAACGTCCAAACTCAGCTTGCCCTGATACAGTTCGTTCTGTAGTTCGCTGTGTAAACACGGTGCTATTCTGTGCTGACCCGAGAGCAGTTTTATCACGGCCTTAAGCATAGGTGTCGCATGTTTGTGCTGACCTGAGTAAACCTGCAGGGACGTCAGCGGCGGGGGAAATGTTCCCTCCTCCCGAACGTGGGACAAACCAGGTGGCACCTCAAAACAACGTCAGGGGCACCGAGACCCGAGAACCCGGTCAGAACGAGCGGCAGGCTGGGAAACCCACGCTGCTCTGGGACTGGTCCCGCCGCAGCGCGCGGGGATGTTTGCTCGATGGTGAGAGCGGGAGGAAGGACTCTCTCGCACATAAAGGGGAACTCGTGTGTCAAAACAGGAAATCCTCCATCTGGCCATGATAAATATACGCAAAAGGACAAGGGTTTGAACGCAAACTCCTGCACAGCAACCGTAACCTGCGATTCCGTCCTGTTTCTTTCCTCAGATTTATCTCCATGGGGATTTCACTGAACATACTATACAACACATTCTTTTAGAATGAAAACATACATGGGACTTTTCTGGTGGGGGGGGGGGGGGGGGGGGGCCGGCGCCCGCGCCGGGGCGGGGGCGGGGGCGGGGGGCGGGCCCCCCCCCGCATATTTCATTATTTCATAGTTATGAGGCAAACAGGCCTCACATGTGTACAACAAATGCATAGAAATGGATTTAT
>JAOYMR010000020.1:4518977-4531147 GCA_025802075.1 Tenebrosternarchus preto
TATATACATACATACATACATACATACATACATACATACATACACACACACACACACATATATATATATATAAAGCCTCTTTGTTTGAGGAGGACAGAGGGTCCGGTCCAGTACTTTATCTAGCAGCCGGAATCTAGCATGCCTTTCTCCATCACCTAGGAAACCGAACTGACACCGACATCTCACCTGTTAACCTCTGGGCTCTTATGTGCTGAAATGTACAATGTAGATCTTTGTAAGCTACAGATGCTCTCACCACACCCAAATCTTCAGCCAATAACTTTCCCTTGCATGAGCTGAAACCCAAACGCAGCAGTACTGCTCATTTAACAATATACACAGGGCACTGCTGACTCTGACAAGCTAATGAGTGCCTCTCCAGCAGCAGTGATGACTGTGCCAGTGATAACGGGCTGAAACGATGGCTAACGACGTCTTGCTCTCGCAAACTGTGAAACGAGGCTCTCTAAATCTCAGAGCTGCGGTGAAACCAGACAGAACATGAAAGGGTAGTACAGAAGCAGGCTGTATATCAGAGCAGTCACACACACACACGCACACACACACAGCACTCTAATTTAAGATTTCAACCCGGTCTACGTAGTGCCTCGGACTGTCATCCAGACAGACAGACGTATAAAACATCCCAGTAAAGTGGCCGAAGAGGCCTGATCCAAGCTCTAATTAAAAACGTTACGTGACCCAAAATAAAACAAACAAACAAACAAACAAAAAAAACCCTGACAGGGTGGATATCGTGTGGCAGAGTGTGAGTGGCAGAGGGGTTGTGTGCTGGGCACCTGCGGCATTGGCTGCCAGGGAAGGGCGTCGTTAACGAGGTCAAGCGGGCCCTGGCAAGCTTCCTGACACACCTGCATCGCAGAGGTCTCACTAAGGGCATCAACTCAGTGCTGAGGGCTGACGTATTAACATTAGCTTTTAGCTTACGGTTTAGCTTTCTTTTTAGTCGATGTATAAATCTAATTTCTACAGAACAGGGATATGAACTAATAAGGTGAGGTGGTATAAGTTGTGCCCCTTACCATTAGAAGAATAGCTCACAAGGCAGTGAATATTTGTATATTAGAAAAATAACTATGGCAGTCATTATTGAACATGAATGCAAATAAATGGATTAAGTATGCATCTCCTTCCCAGAAGAACTGCTGGGGGGATAAAAATGGCTTTCTGATAAGTACCACGAAGAATTTGGACGTTAGTTCATTTTTACTAAGAAGCTTTAGCCAATGTCAGATACTCCAAATGCTTTGTGGAGACCTGGCTCTGGAGCTCATAAAAACGGGGTGAAGGTTGGGTCCACCCACCTCCCACATCAGCCTTTGATCCATGCTCTCACCCATATCACCGGGCATTCTCTTCTCCCCCGCAAACGGACCGAACTTCTCTCCCTGAAACATGAGAGAGCGACTGAAGAGTCTCGCTTTGATGCAGTCAGGAAAAAACAAAACCTGCTTGCTAAGACGATGTTTTGAAAATAGTTTAAGGAGTTAATTGCGCGCGGTTTTCAGCGGAAACGAAGACAAAACCTAACTGCTGACTGAGTGGACCTATTTCAGACAGGACGTATTTGCAGACACAAAGCCTAAAACGTGTTAGTGGAAAACCAGTTAAAGTCACGCTCGTTACTAAGCGCGGACCTTGGCCGCTCGACGGGGCGTCTGTCTATCCTCTCACAGACATCATTGACAACCGCTATTTCACTCTCCGCCCTCCTTAAAATCTAATAAAGCGAGAGGCGTTCTAGGCGAGACGACAATGAATGACTCCTGAATGATGTTCGCAGTTAAATGCTTTGTGAGGGAAAAAAAAGACATTCGATGTGACAGGGACGGAGGGGAAAACTTTTAGTCAATATGCATGAAGGAATTCTGTTACGACACCATCGCTATATACGTGGCACTTCTCCGCAGTGCAGAAGAATGAAATAACTTGTCGACAAACTAAAATCCGACATAATACACATGCAACAACAAAACGTTTCTCCTCCCAACGGCATCAGAATGCAAAACGTGTGAATAACATCTATATGCTTATTTTGTCGCGCTTTTCTATCTAAAATGGACAAACCTTCTTTACTCGTCTCGCAGTGTAAAGCCCGACTCCGTCTTGAACTTTTGAAGACTTCAGCGCGAATCTGTCTGGCACGTACATACCTAACATGATCAAGACTACTTTAAACGAATATCTGATCTCGAAATGTAAATTTACGTGACAGAAAGCGGGATATTGTCTGTTTTCATGCAAACGAAGGGAGTTTTCTGGAAACTGTTCCTCAGGATCTTGACGTAACCCGTACTTCCATGTTGCTCCTGTTACGAAGAAATCTATGGCTCACTGTGATTGGTGGAAAGTTTGTAACCAAGGGCTACACATTTTTCATTGAGGTGATTTGAGTTGCAACTGTAGTGTATTTTTGGTGGCGTGCAATGTAACGTTAGTTTAATACATGTGCTTTGAGAGAGGAATTTCCGGAGACTATTTTCCTGCAATGCTGGTGTAGAAATAGGTATTTAGGGATTTAAGAACCACTTAATTATTTTTTTAAGCAGGTCCATTCACCTTAGCGGCATTGTAAATTGCTTTCCGCACAGTTTTCGTACTCGTGCACTTTTCCTATCATGAGTCTGTATAACTCTAAGCCATATCCATATTTTCAAAAATATTCCATTATTTTCAAAATTGCTGTCAACAAACCAATAATTTCACCACGTTACTCGTTATTATTTAATCTTTATATATACGACATTTTTGTTTGTTTGTTTGTGTGTGTGTGTGTGTGTGTGTGTGTGTGTGTTTTTTACCAGTATTTGGAGTTTTCATCTACGTCTGAGGTGTGGTTAATAGGAAACAATCTCATCCAGCCCTGCTCTCAGAGCTGCAGAATGCCAACACTTTGCCTTACAATTTGGACATGAAAAAACAGTGTTTGTTAGGAATGAGAACGAATGGATGTATCAAGCTTTCAACGTACCCTACAAGCTTTTTGTATGTGAAAATGCTCAAGCAATGGACTGTGGATAAATGTGGCCATTTCAGCCAGTAGCAGTGTGTCTCAGTACCACAGATTATGTCAATGCATAACAGGGTACTGTGCACCACAATCTGTCACAACCAGAACACAATCAACAGAAAGTAAACGCTAGCAAAAATAAGTGTAATCTGCTAACCATTGCCAATAACATCCTCAGATGTGGTTCTCTACATAATTCTCCGCATTTGATCTACCTAAAGCTCAGGCAACCAGGACTAATTGGAGGCAGGTTCTTGCCAGGAACAAGTTCGGAGGGAATGGATATGCTGTCCACAGATATGAACAACCATCTGTCTAAATCCATGCATGTGAGAAAGAGAAGGAACACACACACATACACGCTAGCACACATGCAAATATCTGTGAATGCATGCATAAACACACACACACACACACACACACACACACACACACACACACACACATCCAAGCAAGCTTCATATCCTGCACAGATTAACATAAACCAACATGTTACACTGCATGAGAGCCTTTTGTGTAATCATGTGTGCATGCCGTTTTGAGATAGACAAAGAGATAGACAGACAGACAGACAAATATAGTTTTCATGAAACATTGTCTGTTCCGATGACATATTTGTTTATATCTTACTGGAAAAATACGGTCCACAAATCCCTTCTCTCTTCTAATCAGGACACTCTCAGTGAAGTGACATTGGTTTACACCTTCCCCACCCTTGTTTATCTCAAGCTTTTTTGTGAGGAGCCACATCCATCTCCAGACCACTCTGATTGGTGGAGAATATGGCCGTGTGACTTTGTTTGGTTGGCTTGGTTACGGTCTGGGATCCTTGAATGAGAAGGAACAATATGCTTGTTTATTTGAGAGTTGGTGTAATGGTGTAAACACAAGATCACACTCTGGTTCTTTACAAATATAAATGTCAACAAAAAAGTAAAATTGTTGAAGACAAGTGTTAAATGAACACAGAACATGCTATTTAGAAATTCTACCCTACACGAGCAAGCCATATCCTAGTGGGTGTTGTTTAAAATTTGTTTTCAAGTTTGAAAGGAAAAATAGATTTCTTTCTTGAAATCAAATCAGGTATATACATTTTAAAGAAATGTTCTAAAAGATTAATGTTTCCACATCAAAGTTTGTTGATGTGTGTGTGTGTGTGTGTGTGTGTGTAGGTGTGTGTGTAGGTGTTTAGAACTAGGCAAGTATAGAACTTTTGTCTTTATTTCCCCAACTTATATAATCTAGTATGTGTATATATATATATATATATATGTGTGTGTGTGTGTGTGTGTGTGTGTCTGTGTCCATGTGTGTACATGGGTGATTGAGCACAGGTGTTCATTCATATATGGGTGCATTTCTGTGCGGATCTGTGTAATGGACAGAGAAAGGGGGGCAGTTGTAAGTGTGGTCTTTGTGTGGCCCCCTACCCCCTGCCCCCAGCACCAATGACCCATGACCTTTGGCGGTCCTGCTGTCAGCATGGCTGCTGTAAGGGAGGGCTGAAATGATTAGGATCCAATGACCTCGGACCTGACCCCCTAACACACAGACTCACACACAAACATACATACACATGCACACACATCTAATTCACCACAACTTTCACTTTTCAAAACTGGAGACACAGTCACCTCACATCTACTGTCATACATCATCATGGTGAATGTCAAAGCTGTGTGTGTGTGGAGTTGACCAAACATGGCCTCTGAGTGATCAGGAACATCACCAGGAACCACACCAAATGCCACAAAGCAGAAACCAGCAGAAGCCCAAAACCAGCAACACAGAGAAAGCAGCAGAACCCACGAACCAGCAGAACTCCAAAACCAACAGAACCCAGGAACTAGAATTCTCCTGAAGGTGCAGAAACCTCCCAGAGACTGTGGGTTTTCAGGAGAGCAGAAAACCACACTTTGTCTCTCTCTCTCTCTTTCTCTCTCTCTCTCTCTCTCTCTCTCTCTCTTCAGGCCCTCTTTTTCTCTGAGCAAATATTTTCTCTTCAGGGAAACCAGAGTTTGGCAACACACAGTTCCCTGCGTAGAGGATTTTCCTCCTGAGTGCACATTTTTCTGCCAGAGCGCAGTTCCTGATACTGAATGATCTTACAAGGCCAAGCCACTGTTTGTTCCATGTTTCAGTTTCACCTTAGGGCTCAGAAGTTGACCCTCCAACTCCAACCCCAGTCCCTCCCCACTCCTGCCAGCAGGGGCTCCTCGCTCGGAGCGGCTATTCTCCCCATCTCCCGTGTGGCAGAGACAGAGCAGTTAATGGTTTTCCTTTTGTTGGAAGACTGTTGGATCCTGGGGGCCCTGGGGATACTGGGGGAGAGGGAGAAAGAGAGAGAGAGGAAGTGAATATAGAGCTTAGAGAAGAACTAGAGAAGACAGAGATCTTTGTTCAGATTAAGCGTGAGAAAACCTCTGCCATCTGACGAGGACCACGGAGGCTAGGGACCTCCCCTAAGGCGAGAGGACAACAGGGACAAGAACATGTCTCACCAACATGAGACCTACTTGGAGCGAAAGAGAAGGAGCCAATGGTTTCTGGAGAACTCCAGCAGTGTGACATACGACTGTGCTCCCCGGCATCTGTTCTGTGGGCCAGTGCTGATATACGGCTTTAGATAGAAGGAAATGAGAGATTTTCTCGCATGCCTTCACCAACAGAGAGCCAAAGCCATACCTCACACATTCCTGGACAGACAGGAACGCCCATTCCGACCTCTCCGTTGACCCGGACGTGGACCTGACCCCGACATACAGTTTTGTTTTGTTTTTGGTGGCTCGTGTGCAGCAGGGAGGCAGGGAAGGGGCAAACCCAGAGTCTTACTGGAGCAGTGGTTGCTGTTGCTGGGCCGAGGTGACAGGGAAGCCTTACTCTGTCTGCAATATTTTGGATGTCCTTCTGTAAAACATGTGCCTAGTGTTGTGGACAAATAAATCATTGCTTAATGATTCAGATACAGGTGTATAGGAGCAGAGATAGCAACAAAAATGGGTTGTGTGTTCAGGGTCATAGTGTTGTGGATGTAATTTATTGTAAGATGATTGTCTCAAGTGTTCTCTATTACTACCAATAATAAACACTCACCGACTGCTTCTGCCATATAGAGGCACTGCAGTTCATCTGTTTTTCTGCATACCTTTGAACATCCTTTCACCCTGTTCTTTGGTGGTCAGGATGCTCCTTCACCCCTCCAGACCACCACAGAGCAGGTAACTTGGGTGGTGGATCATTCCCAGCACTGCTGTGAGACAGACGTAGTGGTGGTGTGTCTTATATAGTGTAGTAGTTTGTACCTCTGTATCCATATGATTCTATCTCTTACCGTGAGCCAGTTTGAACATGTCCAGAAGATAGAAGTTCATCCAACAGTGGAGTGCATCAAATGAAAAGTTCAAAGTGTAGTGTATTCACACATTGGTTGCCAATGATGGTGTTCCCAGGAATGGATCAGAGGGCTACTGGTTTAACAAGTGCATGTGTGTGTGTGTGTGGAGTGAGTAAGCATAAGGTTTGGAGTGTGAGCTGGAACTGTGCGGAGACCATCGAAGGACTCCAGCAGTGCCATGGCCTCTCTGGGTTTCTGTTCCATTTTTATCCAATCAGAATCGCATGCGAGTGCCACAAACTGGAGTGTCAGTGTGTTTATGTGCTTACTTAGTGTGTTGGTGTGTGTGTGTCACTCTGCATGAGCCTTCTTCACAAATGCCCTCTAAAAGTGTCACTGAGATCTGAGTTCAAGATTGGGGCACACACACACACACACACACACGTACACACACACACACACACACAAATAAATTCCCACCCATGAGTGTAAAACAAAATATGAAAAATCACAGTTAAAAGTGCAGAGCTGGTATACGGAGGTCTTGTCTAGAATATTTCCAGCATGCTCTGTTTTTTCTGGCTGCTTTGTCTCACTGCTCTTTCCAGTTTTCCTCCTCTGAAATGTAAAGTCTCATCCTTTACAGCCTCAGAGTGTCCCAGCGCAGTTTGAACGCGTTTATTTGGTCTATCCGAGCCTCACCGTTTTTATGACGCAACCGTGAATCGCTTTTGCAGCGAAACTGTCCTGTTTTGATAGTACTGTTATCATTTCTTTCCGAGTGAGTTTTGGCATAAAGTTGTAGCAAATGCGGTTAACAAATGTTCCGGAACCAGGGATAAATGGACACTGCGCGTGTGTGTGTGTGTGTGTGTGTGTGTGTGCGCGCGCGAAAGAAAGACGTTGACGGAAAATAGAGGACACAATGCGTAACCTCTGTCTGAATACACCCACAGCTGTGTCTGACTGGAAATCCCGTACTCTGGATGTGACACGCCCCCTGGATATGACACACCCTCTGGATGTGACACGCCCTCTGGATATGACACGCCCCCTGGATATGACACGCCCTCTGGATGTGACACACACTCTGGACGTGACACGCTCTCCGGTCACATACATACAGGACCATGACCAGCAATCCAAGAGCTTTTCCCAAGCATTTCCACAGCTCTCCAGAGCAGCAAGGAGGTTTGCTCTGGCTGTCTCTGGTTGGCAGATGTAGCAGCGGAGAACTGAAGAACCGATCTCCTGAAGAAGAGTGTGCTCAACAGACAGGACTGCCTTGACAAGCCTGGCTCGATTAGCCACCAAGCAGAACATTCACAGAGCTCACCTGCATCTGATCTTCAGTGTGGCTAAATGCATGTGTGACAGAGGCAGAGCGAAGTTAAGAGTGATTGGAAAGAGAGAGAGAGAGAGAGAGAGAGAGAGAGAGAGAGAGAGAGAGAGAGAGACAGATGAATAATGGTGTACAGGAGATCACATTTGCATTAACATGTGGTATTGAACGTCACTATTTATTTGAGCGCATGTATGTTCTTGCACACATGTATCGAATTGTGAATGCAAGGTTGCCATCAGGTTGTTTGTAAGAGCCAGATTTTGTGCTTCACAGCAGTCTGCCGAGTTCCAGAACAAATGAAATCAATTGAAACCACGGTTGCAGCTTGTCTGAGCAGCGAGTAGATATGTAGGGGAAGTGGATAATAGCAGTAAGTTGGGTCTCGACACGTCTGACCATGAATTCTGCAGTGACATCTGGATTTGGTACACTCACCATGGAATCGAGCAGGTTGAGTCTGATTGGTTGCAGGCAGTGGTGAGGAAGGCAATAAGTCCCGCCTCCTCACAACTGTGGTTGCCTGATTCTCCCCAGAATGACTGATATTTCTTAGACTTCCTAGTGAGGTATTATACCTGATGAGGTATTAAGTCACATGCCTTCGAGTGCTTACAAGATCCCTGATGATGCTGTCTGAGTGTGTGACTGTGTGTATGCGTATGTGTGTGTGTGTGTGTGTGTGTGTGTGTGTGTGTGTGTGTGTGTGTGTGTGTGCGTGTAATATGTGTGGATCTCTCCAATGCACCAGACCTTTCAAAATTTCTCAAAATGTTATACCATAATCTAAGTATATGATTAGATGGAATGGTGTTGGAATTGAATCCACAGACCCAGTTCTGTGCAAGTGATTATCCCTGCAGAGAAATACAACACCAGGCTCCACACCAGAGGGATTACTGGCCTCTATATTTAGGGTTTTATGTACATGAATATTGGCAGAAGTACTCTGTACATGTGACAAACAGGGTAGACATGAACAAGAGCACATTTACAGAATCCCAACGCAACTGATTCACTCACAGAATGAGATAATACACAGACAGAGGGAGAGGAGGGGCGGCAGCGCCATGGCAACCACCCCACCTCATCAAAGAACCTTACACGTCGCAGAATTAATTATAGCCAATAGCGAACAAAAATATAACAGTTCAAATAACAAAACAGGAACATTAAGAGGTATAAAATAATAAAATAATTTAAGAACTCTTCCTAAACGTTTCATGAGTATGTGGTGACAGGGGTAAACCGGGAGGGGCGTTGGGGGGCATTGCTATGCCAACCACAAAACATCATGGAGGGCAGTGGGGAACAGGTGAGTCAACACAGTTCTCACGATGCAACAGAAACCAGAAATAAGCTGGACGAGAGGTTCCATAGCAACGAGGATGGGGCTGACGGCACCGGCCAGCAGGGGGCGGCGCTCACGGCTCGTTAACGGAACCCGCTGACAGAACTCGTTAAGTCGACTCGTTAGGAGAAATAAACAGGACACTATCTCTCTAGAAGCAGTTCAGTCTCTGCTGCACAGAGTTGGTGATGTGCACCAAGTAGTCAGTCTGCAAAAAAAAACAACTTAGTAGAATATCACTTCCAGTTAAATAAACTTATTTTTTTCTCTCATTATATATATAATATATTTACTTCTGTGCAGAGTCTGTTTTGTTTTTTTTTGTGTGTTTTTATTTTTTTCGGTTTTATTCCTTTATTGACTCATTTTAGCAGTGCTTCCTCGTTTTCACCAGCTTGCTCTGATACTTGACTGAGTGGCCGCTGTGCCCGACCACGTAAACGTCCAGCAGGTAGCTCTTTCCTGCCTCCAGGCCGGCGACGGTCTCCGTGGTGACGGCCCTCTGCAGATTGGCGCTGTGGAAATACTTGCAGAGCACCTTGTCGGCCTTGCGGCGCGTCTCGGGCCCCGCGCACTGGTTCCTCTCTCTCCTCCGCTGTTCCTCGCCGTAGCCAGCCGGCACCTCGCGCCGGTACACGCAGTACTTGTTGCGCTCCTGCGTGCCGAGCCAGGCGACGGTGACCGAGTCACACGTGCGCAGCCGCTCAAACGCCTTGACCCGCGTGTCCTCGGGCAGCGAGGGGAAGGGCTGCTTCCCGGCAGCGCGTGTGCTGGCGAGGACGCGGAGGGAGGACGCCCCCCGCCGGGAGCCACGCAGACGGATCAGGTACTTGGCCTTGGGCCTCCCGCGAAGCTGGAACTGCCGCACGCCCTCCACCGTCTGCGAGAGCAGCAGTTTTCCGTCGCGCCGCACTTGGAGCTGGACGGCGTCCAGGCAGGCGTGCACGTGGAGGGTCACGCGCTGGTGCGAGGCCACGGGGGCGAAGCGAAGGAGTCGGCTCCCGCGCCTCCGCACGAACACCTCCGCCACCTTGCCGTCCTTCAGCTCCAGGGTCTTCTGAGCCGTCTCCTCCTTGGTGCGGGCGAAGGTGCCCACGTAGGCCGTGCTGGCGTTGGTGGTCACGTGCACAGCGAAGACGTCAAAGTAGTACTGCGTGTCCGGCTTCAGGTCCGACACCGTGAAGATGTTTTTGTTTCCGATGCAGAGCTTGTGGATGTCGGACGACCTGCCGGGTTTGGCGGCGTAAGCGCGGGAGGGCTTGGCGCCCGATGCCCGCTTGGCGGACAGGGACGAGTGCCGGTCCTTGCCGAGGTCGTTCCCCGCTGGCCCGAAGCCAAAGTGTGTGAAGTCGAACGGGCTGAAGTCGCGGCCCGGCTTGGGGGCAGCCATGAAGCCGTCGTCAGAACCCATCTTGGCCTCGGCGGCACACAGGCTCTTGAAGTTGTGCTCCTTGTTGACCACCACGCAGTACTGCACGGGCTGGCCCATCAGAGAACCCGTGGGGGTGGGCTTCCAGGCCAGCGTGACGGTGGTACGGCCCAGGGCGGTCACATCCACCCGCGGGTCGTAGGGGAGCTCCGGGTACGGGTGGTCGGATTCGGGCGTGGTGCTGGCGTACACCTTGAAGCTGCTGTCCTTCTCGGTGGAGAAGATCTCCAGCTGGTAGAGGCCGGAGGGCGAGCTGGTGGAGATGAAGGACTCCACGTCGTTTCCCTTGTAGGAGAAGAGTTCGGTACCTTCACTGGTCGTCACCTGCTGCTTTTGTTGCTCCAGGGGCTCTGGTTCACCTGCAGAACACATGGACAAGGATTTAGGACACACATATCCTCATACAAACACACGTAAACATACACACATGTAGAAAGAATGGCTCAGGAAATGGCCTGCAGAGACATTCTGGTTAAAAACACACATGCACAACCCTCCTGGGTTTTACGCAAACACACACAAATTCACACTGAGGAAGCTATTCACAACCTTTAGGAATTATTGACTATTCAGGAACTTTTTTTTTGTTGTTGTTGCTTGGACATCCATGACCAACTAATGCAGTCCAGCACTCCCAATAACAACACACTTCCTCTTTCCTCCAGTCTGGTAGGTAGTTGGTCTCTCACGCCTCTAGAGGCCTTGTTTTCTCTTCAAACATTGCTGGGAGACCTCACCTCCCTAACGCCAGAACTGTGGCACACAGGGGCGCCTTGTGGCAGCTCGGACCCAGGCCAGCCCAATCATGGCTCAGAACCGGCCCAGGCCAGGCCAATCAGGACTCATACCAGTCCAGACCAGTCCCTCTTCCTCCTGAGCCAAAAACATAATTTTATGTTTGTCAGCTGGAGAAAGTTCTCACAGGTGTGCTACATAACCCACGTCGTGTTTAATGGCGTAGCTCCACCCTGGCGGTGCAGGCCAAAACACAGCAAGAGGCTCTGGGGAGTGTGTGTAGTCATGTATGTCTCTGTGTGTTTACATGATGCATGATGCTGTGGGGGGGGGGGGGAAACCCAACGTGTACAGCTTTTCTGTAAATTAAAATGAGCTGTATATACGCTTGTTCCATCTTGGCCCATGTGCACGTACGCTCAGAGTGGAAGCCTTGGAGTCTGGTGTGGTTGAGGATGATGGTGATGAGGATGATGAATGACTCTTCCTCAGCCACCCACTTCCTCCAGCAGACAGCAGCCAAGTAGAATTGTCAAGAAAACAAAAGGGGAAATACTGCATCTTTTGTCAAATCAGGACCGCTAAGTAAGGAACCAATCAGTGGATTAATATGGGAGTGAATGACGAGGTTTCTGTTTTTTAGCTAGAGGGCCTGAGCCCGATTACCAAGACATCCTCCACTCTCACACACACACACACACACACACACACACACACACACATCATGTCCAAGCGCTCTCATATGCGTCATGACAACCTCCCTCCTCTTCCTCCCCTTCTTCTCCTCTCTCTCCCTAAACAAAAGCACGAGTCGTCTGCACTGTGGGCTTTCGGAGGGAATTTGTTTGGAGGGAGTTTTTTTTTTTTTTTCATCTTTAAACGACACTCCAGTTTGGATGTGTGTGTGTGTGTGTGTGTTGGCGGGGAGGGGGGGGGGAGGCATGG